>JAJEJO010003206.1:0-119525 GCA_020662805.1 Glaucomys volans | reverse complement strand
AAAAAAAAAAAAAAAGGAAGGTTATAAAATGGTAGCTAGAAAAGAATGGAGAATGGGGCTACTTATTTTCTTCCTTAAAGAATGGAAGATAAATTCGAGTTTATGTATATGTCAAAGAGAAAGAATGAGTAGAAGTTCCAAGGAGGCAGGAACTAATAGCCAAAGCCCCATTCAAGAATTAACCTCAGAAGTTGGATACTTTTCCTAGTGAGATTAATGGGATAAATTAATAGGTGAAAGAGGAAGAAGGGATTTTCCCCCCATGACAGTTTCAAATTTTCTCAGTGAAACTGAAGATAAAATTATTACAAGTTTTGAGGAAAGAAGAGGTATTAGGGATTTGGAAAGATGGTGAAAAGCTGGAATTCTAATGGAACTAAGGGGGAATATGACTAGAAACAGGCAAATATAAGAATAGACTTTGGCCAGGGATGGTGGCACGTACCTATAATCCCGATGGCTCGGGAGGCTGAGGCAGGAGATTGTAAATTCAAGGGCAGCTTTAGCAACTTAGAGGCCCTAAGCAACTTAGCATTTCCCCAGTACCAAAACAAACAAACAAACAAACAAACACCCTGAAATACCAGCAGGACTGATGTTAAAGTAGAAATGGTAAATGGTTGGGCTGCTTCAAGGTTTTTCATAAAGGACAGAACACGAAAAGAATAGTGACAAGAGATTCAAGAATGAGTGTAATAAGCACTCACAGAAAAAGTATGATGTAATCTGTTCACTGATCAAATGATATTGAATATTCAGGAGCAAAGGAAAGAAACATCTTCAGCAATTCACCAAAGCTCTCCCATTAGGATGACACTTGATTATGCAATAAGCTTTGACTTTAATTGATAGATTAGCTAACCAGTATTTCATTCACTGCATATTAGTGGAGACTTCATTAAATCATCTGAGAGGTATAAGTTCTATTTTCTCATCAGGCTTCTTTTAAAAGTTGACAAAGATGAAATTCCTAAAAATTTAGGGAATTCCTAAAAATTTTCATAAAAAAGACAGTATTTTGAGAAGTAAAGTTTGCTTATAAATTTTAAGAAAGCAGCAGTCTTCAAATATTCATACAATGAAAAAGTTCTTGGTGTTAGAATCACATTAACTATTCAGCTACTCTACTTTTTAATTCCACAATACTTTTTTTGGACATTTTAACATAATTGAAATGATGATACATCTTCTAATTGGTAGCATTTTAAAATTCCTATTGGTCAGGCAGAATTGTGACACCATTGTCAATGGCTAGAATGATACCTTCTAGTGGAAAAATACTACCATACAAAACATGAATAATGATTTGGCAAAAAAAAAAAAAAACCCAAACAAATACAAAAACAAAAAAGAAAACCTCAAGGAATATAGCAGAGTACTCTTCAGAGAAATGTTTCATCACCATTCTTGATGGCATAGAAGAGGATATTTTTGAGAAAAAAGATGAACATAGATGACTCTAAGTTGAAAAATGATTTTAAAGAGTCAGAACCAGAACTGACAATATTCTAGAAATATCCTAACCAATTATTTTCCCCATTTTTGTGCATGGGACTGATAAGAAACTAAAAATATCTGCCAACAAAAACTAAAAGAGATCTTTCAATAAATGTAAAAAGTTCTAAATTATAAGCATTATATCAAAGTTTAATAAGTTTTCTTTTTTAAAATTTTTTATTTCATTTGTTCTAATTAGTTGTATATGACAGAATGCATTTATACATTTTGATAGATCATAGAGTGTAATCTCATTTTTCTGATTATACATATTGCAGGATCACATTGGCCATGCAGTCATACATGTATATGAGGTAATAATGTCTGTTTCACTCTACTAACATTCCTTCCCTAATACCCCCTCCTACCTTCACTCCCCTCTACCTAATATAAAGTAACTCTAAGGAGTTTTCTTTCTTTCTTAAAGGTAAATGAAATAATGAGTGTTCTATAATCTTAGATACAATGAAATATTATAAAAACTTCCCATCAGTCTAAACGTCTGTTATATTCTGCTTCTATCCCTGATACAATAGACTCCTTGGGAAATTTTATAATTATTCTGAACATTTATATTTGCTCCCCGAGGTCTTATTGTTATGTGGCCTTTCCACCCCCCAGGCCTTTTCTCTCTCCTGGTTCTTTCATCTCTGAAAGGACCAGAGTATTTTTTCCCAATTTCTGGTTATGTGGTCCATATGATTCTTCATAGTTCATTCAACAAATAATAAGCATTTACTACAATTTCCACTTTAAGCAGTTTACAATTACTCTAAAAAGTACTTTCTGGTGACTCCTAGAAAATTCCTCAATAGTAAACTGCTATGTGGTGATTCCTGAAGAAGTGGATCCGTTGGGAAACCAACAGAGAGGAACCGGGTTTTGATAGACAATAGCTTTCCAAGGTAAAGAAGGAATTGGACAGGGCCTTGTAAGCAAAAATGAATTCTACAAAGGCACATGAAAAGGCCTTGTGTTTTTGAAGAAGTAGGAGTTTGATATTGCCAAAGCTAAAATATGTAGTATGGGTTTAACAGTTCTAAGTTTTCCTCCAAATGACAAGAAGAAAAAGGAATGCAAAATCTATCTTCAAAAACCTAGGAGACACCTGAAACCCCAAATTAGTATATATGAAGACAGAAAACGGAAGAGTGGTAAATGACTTTCAGAGTGGGATGTTGATGGTAAGCAAACCAGTTCATCCTCCACAAACCAAAAAATGATGAGGTACTACAGAAAATGGGGTAGAGAACTGAACATTGGGGAATTGATTAGACCTCCTCCATTCACTCTACAAACTCAGAAAATCCTCTTTTATCCTGATGAAGACTGTAAATTTATTTGCTGGGGGGGTGGGGAACTGAAACAGAAAAGCACCAATACCAGGGGCACCAGACATAGAAGGCAGTAAAAGACTAAAAATAAAGGAAAATTGAGTAAAAGTCTAAATACTGAATAGTGAGCCCACTAGCTTGCTTTCCCTTCCCTAGAAAATAGCTTATTATCTCCAGCTCCTTGTCCTCAGTATGGACTAAAGAATCCATTTCTAGAGAAATAAAAATCTCATCAAGGTACATGATCACCCTAAGTGAAGTCTATTAATTGACAAATAATGTCCACAAACAGCTTTCCCTTCTGCTTTTTAGAACCTTATTTTTATTTTAAATAAACTTTACTGATGCATAATTGACATACAAAGTAATTAAGTGCACAATGACTTGTCATCAGATTTGTATGAGATTTGTCAAAAATCCTGTTAACAACTGCCCAATTCTCCCACCTAAAATATCCAACAACCACTGAACTGATTCCTATCACTATAGATTTATCTTATCAGTTCTCTATATTCATATGAATGTAATCATACAATATATACACTTTACTCTGTCTTCTCTAATTTAGCACAAGTTTTGAGTTATTCACGTTACTGTACAGATCAATTATATTCCTTTTGATTTCTCAGTAAATCCATTGCTGAGCATATCCACTATTATAAAAATACCAAAATTTGTTTAATCTATTCAGCTGATGGACATTTGGGTTCTAGTTCATGCTATTATAAATTAAAGCTGTTATGAATTAAGTAAATGTCTTTTTGTGGATATGTTCATTTCTTTTAGGTTATTGGCAATGGAATTATTGTGTTATAAGTGTATACTTAACTTTGTAAGAATCTGCAAAACTGTTCTTTTTCTTTTTTTGGAACTGGGGACTGAACTCAGGGGCACTCGGCCACTGAGCCATATTCCCCAGCCCTATTTTGTATTTTATTTAGAGACAGGGTCTCACTGAGTTGCTTAGCGCCTTGCCCTTGCTGAGGCTGGCTTTGAACTCGTGATCCTCCTGCCTCAGCCTCCCGAGTCACTGGGATTACAGGCATGTGCCACTGCAACTGGCCATTAGTGTGAAATGGTATCCCACTGTGGCCTTAATTTTCATTTTCCTAAGGACTCAATGATATTCAGCATTTTCATATGCTTATTAGAAATTAATATCTATCTTCTTTGGTGAAGTGTCTATTCAAATCTTTTGGGTTATCTTTTATTATTCAATTCTAAGAGTTCTATTTTATATTTTAGATACAGATATCATCTCCCAGTCTGTGGCTTCTCTTTCCACTTTCTTTCAAAAGCAATAGCTTTTGAAGAGTAGGAAGTTTTGTTTGTTTGTTTCTGGACAGGGTCTTACTACATCCCTGGATGGATCTTGATCTCCTGGGTACAAGCAATCTTTTTATCTCAGCTTCCTGAGTAAATGGTACTATAGGCGTGTGCCACTATGAAGAGTAAGAAGTTTTAATATTATTAATTTTTATCATCCAATGAATCAAGCTTTATTATTAATACATTTGTATGCTGAGATCTTTGCCTATCCTATGGTCATAAAGATTTTTCTCCTGAGCTTTCTTTGTTGTAGTTTTATAGTTTTACCTTTTATTTTTAAAACTATAATCTGTTTTGAATTAATTTTTTACGTATGTTCTGAGGTTGAGTTTGAAGATCATCTAGCAGTGTTTGTTCAAAACACTGACTGTTCTGGGGCTAGGTATGTAGCTCGGAGGTACAGCTTTTACCTAGCATGCACAAGGCCCTGGGTTTGATCCCCAGCACCACAAACAAAAAAAGACTACCCCATTGAATTATATTGGAGCCTTTGATGAAAAACAATTTAATTCTGAATTCCCTATAATTTTGCTTATATATATATACTGATGCCATTCTGCCTTAATTATTGTAGCTTTATAGTAAGTATTAAAATTATAAAGTGTATCTCTCAATTCTTTCCCCAGAATTGTTTTGGATATTCTGGGTCCTTTGCCTTCCACAAAACAAATAGAATCAGCAATATTCACAAAGCCTGCTGGAATTTTGAATGGAATTTCAATGAATCTCAATCTCCATTTGGTAAAAATGAAGATCTTAACAGTATCAAGTCTCCAGTCCACAAACATAGTATATCTCTTCATTTATTTAGATTTTCTTTAATATTTGCAGAACTTTTATCATTAAATTTATTCTTAAATATGTCTTTTTATTAAAATGGCACTATTATTTTAATTTCATTTTCCATACTTTTGATTGCTTGTACAGAGAAATACAGTTGATCAACTTTGTCACTTTCCACCTTGCTAAATTCACTTATTATATTTTGTATATGTGTAAATCCACTGAGATTTTCCATATAGATAATTGTATTATTATCTGAGAGTAAACACAGCTTTACCTTTACCTTTCCAATATTACTGCCTTGTTGCCACACTGGCTAGGATTTCCAAAACAACACTGAATAGAAGTAGTGAATTCAGAAATCCTTGCCTTGTAGTTGATATTAGGGAAGAAGTATTCAGTTTTTTACCATTAAGAATGATACCAGCTATAGGATTTTTTTTTTTTTTTTTTTTTTTTTGGAACCAGGGATTGAACTCAGGGACACTTGGCCACTGAGCCACATCCCCAGCCCTATTTTGTATTTTATTTAGAGACAGGGTCTTACTGAGTTGCTAAGGGCCTCGCTAAATTGCTGAGGCTGGCTTTGAACTCGTGATCCTCCTGACTCAGCCTCCCAAGTCGCTTGGATTACAGGCGTGCGCCACCACACCCGGCTTATAGGATTTTTTGTAGATGCCCAACATCAGGCTGAGAAAGCTCCCTTCTATTTCTAGTTTGTTGAGTTTTTCTAAAAAACCTTATGTGTTTTTACTTCTGTCAAATATTTTCTTTGCATCTAATGGAATGATCATGTAATTTCTATCCTTTATTTTATCAATGTGGTAAAATAGGATGAGAGTTAAAATTCAGTGTTTAAAATTCATAAATGAAGAATTAATAAGTATGTATTTAGAAATTTGGAAGAAATAGTGAAGAAAAAATTGACAGTGGCTGTCCTTAGGGAGCATGCCTACTTGGGAATGGAAACTGGTACTTTTTTAAAAACCTTTTATAATGATTCTTTAAAAATGAAAATAATATTATAAATTTTAAAAATTAAAACATAAGTTGAAGGGAGATATGGAGATGATCTCTAGGAAGATGTAGGGCTAGGGCTGACTCAGGGGTCAAGGGTACAGGAAAAATGAATTTAGTTTCATTTTCATGTTTCAATGAGACATTCAGAAGATACTCCTCATGCAGCTGGATATACTTGGCAGCAAAGAGACAAGAGGTGAAGAAAAAGATTTGGGAGTAAGTACCAAAGATAAGGGTTTTAAAGTCAGAAGAGTAGATGAGACTTAGCACGCATGGGGTATGAAAAGGGTCAAGTACAAAATTCTGAGGAAGGCTGGCATATATGCAGCAAGGGGGAGGGATGCAAGAAGGGAGAGAAAATGAATTTTCAAAGGGCAGGTGGAGAACCAGCGAATGTCACAGAATTCAAGACAGGAAAGTGTTTCCTTCTTCCAACATGCTGAATTCTGCAAATTTTGTCTAACAAACATCAGAGCTTATTTTACCTTTATGGACGTTTCTTCCTAATTTCATAAAGAAACTTGGGAAGTTAATAAAACTTCAAACAATATAAATGTAATGATGGGAAGTAGAGGAAAGTGTTACACATATTTTTATGTTGCTATTTATTTGTTCCATTTCAGGAAACATCTGGGGCAGAGAGCATGAAGTAAAGAAATTCCATTGTTTATCTCAGCTGATGAAAGAGTTTGAGAAGAAATGATTAACATAAATTGCAGATACAAGAGAGGATTGAATATCCATGTTACTTGGTGGGTCATTTAAAAGCTCAGAGCAGAAGAATATTGTAGAAGTGCCTTTAAAACTTTTTATTTGACAGGGTACAGAAAGTGTGATGATTCCAGAAGTAATGAGTCATTTAAAAATAATAAAAACTATTGCTTTGCCTGGAAAACATGGGCAATCATTGGTGGATGACTCAGTATGGAAACTGCTTCCAAGAGAAGAGTCAAAAGGAATACAAAACAGGTGCCCATAGAACGATAAGTTAGGATAAAATGAGGAGACCTGGGATATTTTATTTATTTTCACTTTTCAAAAAATAGTTGAGAAAATAAATTGACAAAAGGGAAATCTTCTCATAAGGGATGATTTCTGATACCCAAGAAACTCTATATGTAATATGAAAGAGTAATTAATGCTTTGGATTTAGGGATAATGTCTAAATGAGACTAAAAGTAATATAATAATAATATTCCAGCAATAAGCCTAATTGAGCACATAGAAATTAGGAAGTGATTTAAAACTTACTTTTTTAAATTAATTTTTTATTCACATAGTTCATATAATCTTACATATACATAGGGTAATGCTGTCTGTCTCAGTCTACTATTTTTCCTTCCCCCATCCCCTCCCATCCCATTTTCCTCCAAACCATCCATAAACTTACTTTTATCGTTATTCCAGTAGAGGAATATAGGAAGTGTGGTTAAGGGAAAAGCACCAGGTAGGCAGTAAGGAGCTCCTGGTCCAGCTTTGGCTTCTGTACTGTCCAGTTTGGTAACTTAGTCAAGTCACTTCAATCACTGAGATTTCACCTTCTCCTCTGGAAAAAAGGAAAAACCAAACCAAAACAAAATAAAAAAAACAGGTTGAAATGAAAGATGGCTTTGAGGTCCAGACAAGATGAGAAAAGCAAAACTTGCTTTTTCTTGCTTTGAATTAGGAAAAAGTTGTATTTTGCCAGCAAACTATTTTTTATTATTTGATGGAAGAATAATGAACTAGTTATTCATATTTAATTGCAAAACTATGAATTTCCCTGAGAACTGGCTCCAAAAGGAAAATCTGGGGTTAAAATTACACTGCTTTATAATTTAAAAAAAATCTCAGGCTAGGGGTGTAGTTCAGTGCTAGAGCATTGTATAGCTTTGGCCAGACCCTGGGTTCAATGGCTAGTGCACGTGCGTGTACACACAAAATTTCTATTATATATTGGAAAACATCAACAATAGTGGTCTGTCTGGCTGATAATATTTTAAGTTATTTTAATTCACATATTTTCCTTTTCTAAGTTTTTTCTTAACTTGGAGATAATAAAAAAATCAGATAGCATTCCATATGGAGAAAAATCATCTGGACAGTTTAGAAGAACATGCATACTTTAAACAGTTTAATAAACATTTGAGTACTACCTCAGACCAGGTACTCTTCTTCGAGATAGGCCAATTCTATGGTTTTGCCTCATGCAGCTCTCAGTGTGAGTGGGGAGAAAAGGAAGATACCTTAGCTTTAGGTTAGGGTTAGGGAAGGGGGACTGCCAAACAGGAAAGAGGGGGAAATGTTGGGGGAGCAAAACAGAAGGTGGCAAGGGATGTGTGGGAGCCACCAGGAGTTTGGCATTATTATTCAAGTGTCAAGCTGGCTTCCAGGGGCCAAAGCTGAAGGGGTGGGTAGAGGTAAAAGCTTCAGAGACCTCTTACTGACAGGTTTCAGATGGAGCTGGAGGAGAGACATGGTCAGATTTAAACTGCAGGTAGAGCACTTTGCTTGTACTATGGGAAACAGACTTAGGAAAGCAAGACAAAGTGAAGTAAACCAGGTAAAAGGCCTCTGCAGACTCCAGAAGAGAATCCATGAGGGGGTAAGAGGCTTTTGGGATTAACTCATGATCACAAAACTATGAGTAGAATGTGAACACAAGTCCTTTATCTTTAAATTCTGTGCCTTTCCATATGCTGGCATAAGCACAAATTCTGGTCAAAGCTGGAAAGAGATTTTAAATTTATCTTTATTAAGTAAGCTATGGATATACTTCTTAAAAATATTTTATTCATTAATTTATAATAAGTACCAAAATGTTTCGGATACTGCAGAAAACAAGTCTTCTGTCTTATAGGAATTTATGGGATAAAAGAAATGGGAACAAAGAATAGGTAAATTTATTCAATAGATAATTACTGAGCTCCTCCTGGGCCCTGATGAAGATAACATTTTAATGATAGTTCCTTTTAGGACATGATTTTTATGGCCTCCTTTGCTGTCCTGAGGAGTTCATTTTGGCACAAGTGGATAGAGTATTCATGGAGCCAAGTAGGCAATGCTAGGGTAAAATAAACAGAAGCACAGGGTCAGGGAAAATTTGCTTGAATTGGGATAAGAGAAGAATTCCAAAGGATGGTATAGGTGGCAGTGAGCTGGGGAGGAGCCTGGAACTGCCTTCAGCATGGTTTGGACATGAGAAATTAAAGATTCTGCTTTTTGGTTTTATTTTAAACAGTTTTATTTTAATCTTTATAAAAGTAAAGATTATAGAAATAAGACATACTGCAATAAAGACACAGAGAGACAAAGTAAAAAAGGTCACACCAAGAGGCAGTATCAATGTATCAAAAAATATCCTTCTTGTCTTTAAATATACATATACACATAAACAGGCATGAGGTTTTTGTGTATTTCTTTGAAACAAAAGTGAGATTATAGCTTATTACCTGTTTTCCCCCACTTAATTTGAAGGAAGTTTTTTCCATGAAAATAAAAATGTATTATCACAACTTATATACAATATATGGAAATACTATACCAAATTTATTCATTCAATTCTCTACTAAGGTACACTAGGCAAGAAGCAAACAAATAATAAAACTGACTTCAGCTGTGGCAGCATTCTGAATATTCTAAAGGTGGAAAGAGGTAAGACATATGGACGCTCAAAAGATTTTAGTGCTCCAGACACAGATGAATAATGTCTGAAACTGGAATTCTTTGTGGATGAAGAAGAATTTCCAAAAGGGAACAAAAAAAAAAAAAAAAAAAAAAAAAGGACTGTAACACACTAAAAATGAAGTAATTTCAAATCTTCACATCTGCAGAACAGATAGAATGTCAGAGAACTCACTCAGACAACTAAAAACAGTGCGTGGACTGCCAGGGAAAAACCAAGTGCTGTTCTAATGATCATTCACAATCACAAGTGACAAAGCTCCCCAAAGTGAGCTCTAATGTGCATTGAGCCTTTCTCTTAAGTTGCTAGGTGGCTGGAAGACTTCGTGTATCCTCTCTGAGTCTCCACTTCCTCAAGAGTTTGGCAGGGCTCTGTGGCTTATACTCTGCTTGTAAGAGTCCCCTTGGAAGCCGCACTGCAACCAGAACAGCTCTACTATTTTTTTAGATATTGCCTCTTCATAAAAGCTTTTACTTGAAAAAACAGTATTCTTAAACTCACAGGGTTAAAAAATAACATTAGCCTCATCTGTTAATCACAAAGGAAAATGTAAATTTATAATAGAAGACTCTGAAAGTCACCACCTTAAGACATTAGTCAAATTTAGCATCATTACTGGTGTAATAATCAGTTAACATGTACTTCCACATAGTGCAAAATGAAGAGTGAACAATCATCTAAGGAATTTGCATGCCAAAAAACACTTTAACCTTAATCTAATCCATCTTCTAGATCTAATGTCCAATAATAAGAAACATAGGACATACAAAAGTAAGTTAATACACCATGAAGAAACAAAAGAAACTCACAACATTGATCATTTTATAAGATAATTGGCCTGATCTCATCAACGAGTTCAGTATTTAGAGGGAAAAACTTAGGTTTATATGGATAGGTTAGGGAGCAAGGAAGCAGAAGGAACATCAAATATAAAGCATTGAGATGGGAGCTTATTTTGAATATTTTAAGAGGAGTGAGAACACCAGGATGTCCCTACTATGGATCCTATACAAAACAGGAAGCTACTGAAGAGTTTTAAGCAGAGAAACGACATGATTTAACTCCCTATTTAACAAGATCATTTGGGCTATTATGAGAACAAACCTCAAGGGACAAGAGCAGAAGAGGGAGACCAAGAGGGGACTACTGGAATAATTCAGGCCAAAAAGGATGCTGGCTTGGACTAGGTGGTAGAAGGGAAAGGGTAAGAGCAGTGAATAGATTTTGGATGTATTCTGAAACTAAAGCCAAAGGGACACACACATGGGTGTTTTAGTCCACTATTTCACCACTGACTGAAAGATCTAACCAGACAACTGTAGAGGAGGAAAGTTTGCTTGAGGGCTCACAGTTTCAGAGGTCTTATTCCACAGAAGGCCGGCTTCATTACTCAGGGCTCCAGATGAGGCAGGACATAATGGTGGAAGAGTGTGGCAGAGGGAAACAGCTCACATGTTGATGAGGAAGCAAAGAGAGTTCACTTGCCAGATATAGATATATACCCCAAAGCCACGCCCCAATTCCCACCTCCTCCAGCCACACCCTACAACTCAGTTACCACTCAGTTAATCGCATCAGGGATTAATTCACTGATTATGTTAAGGATATAAGCCAATCATTCCTCCTTCAACCTTTTTGCATTGTCTCACAAGTGAGCTTTTGGGTGACACCTCAAATCCAAACCATAACAATGGGTTTTGTGGAAAAGAGGGTCATGTTGGCCTAGGATCAGATTTCCTTAACATGACTCCCAAAGCGCAAGAAATAAAAGCACGAATAAATGATTGGGATAGAGTCAAACTAAAAAGCTTCTTCTCAGCAAAGGAAACAATCAGCAATGTGAAGAGAGAACCTTCAGAGTGGGAGAAAATCTTTGCCACACACACTTCGGACAGAGCACTAATCTCCAGAATCTACCAAGTACTCAAAAATCTTTACACCACGAACACCAATAACCCAATCAAAAAATGGGACAAGGAAATGAATAGACACTTTACAGAGGAAGATCTACAAGCAATCAGCAGATTTATGAAAAAATGTTCAACATCACTCGTTATAAGAGAAATGCAAATCAAAACCACCTTAAGATTTCATCTTACCCCAATTAGAATGTCTTTTATCAAGAACACAGGCAACAAGAGGTGTTGGCGAGGATGTGGGGAAAAGGGTACACTCTTACATTGCTGGTGGGAGTGCAAGTTGGTGCAGCCACTCTGGAAAGCAGTGTGGAGATTCCTTAGAAAACTTGGAATGGATCCACCATTTGACCCTGCTATCCCACTCCTTGGCTTATACCCAAAGGACTTAAAATCAGATTGCCTCAGTGATGCAGCCACATCAATGTTCATAGCTGCTCAATTCACAATAGCTAGATTATGGAATCAACCTAGATGCCCTTCAGTAGATGTATGGATAAAGAAACTGTGGTATATATACACAATGGAATATTACTCAGCCATAAAGAAGAATAAAATTATGACATTTGTAGGTAAATGGATGATGTTGGAAACTGTTATGCTAAGTGAGATCAGCCAATCCCATAAATCCAAAAGCCGAATGGTCTCTCTGATAAATGAATGATGATGCATAATATGGGGGGGAAAGATGGCAAGAATGGAGGAAAGATAGGTAGCATAGAGGGAAGGGAGGGGTGGGGGCGGGTGGGGGGTAAAATTAATAACAGATTGTGTGACAGATACCATTGCCCTGTGTACATGCATGAACGCACAGATGGTGTGACTCTACTTTGTGTACAACCAGTGAAACAATAGCTGTACTACAAGAATTTTCAATAAAAAAAAAAGAATGAATCTAAAGGTTTATTAAAAAAAAAAATTTTTTTTTTTTTGTTTGGTTTGGTTCTGCTTAAATGACTAGAATATGAGAACTGACATTAACTGAGATAAGCAGACTACAGATAAAACATATTTGTTGGTGGGAAAGGTACTGGGATGAAAATTACAATCAATTTTTTTGTTTTGGACACATTTTAGGATATCTAGTAGATATTCAGGTAAAGGTGTCCACAAGGCTTTTGCAAGAATTGAGCCTGGAGTTTAGAAGAGGAATCTGGAAACTGGGAATCATAAAGTCATTAAACTAGATAAGAACACTCAGGGAAAGGTTAGAGAGAGGAAAGAGGAGACATCCAAAGGCTGAGCCCTGGGGTACTCAAACAAGCAGAGCAGTGCTGTCCAATGACACTTTCTGTGATGATGAAATATTCTCATATTTGTGTCACCTGAGACAGCCACTACATACATGTGGCTACTGAACACTGGAGATACACTTAATGCAACTGAATAACTGAAATTTAATTGAAATAGCTTCACATAGTTAGCAGCTGTGGTGTTAAACAACATATATCCAGAGTTTGGGGAAGAAAGGAGAAATTAACAAAGGAAACTGAAAAGAAGTGGACAGAAAGGGAGGAACTATTATGAGACAATTCTCCATATTCTGTCGTATAATCTGCATATGTTATAAGTGAGGCAATGACAATGTTGGTAGTGATAAATGATAGTGCAGGGCTATTTCCCAAGAATGTTTGTATAGTGAACAATTTTGGGAGACTAGACCTCTAAAACAAATAATTATTGCCCAATATAATAAAGACATATCTCCTTTAGATTAGGTTTCCTTTTCAGTAATACAAACCACTGTGCATGCATGTTAGCTACCTGCTTCACACTATCCTGGGAAAACTGGGGCTCAGGAAAACCAGAACAAAAATACTGATTCTCTGGGTACTGCTGTAATAACCTTTTATCTCTGAACCAAAAGTCTTGTGTCTTCTACCAATATTCATGAATTTATGGCAGATTTACTTGTTAACCAACAAATCAGGTAAAATCTTAGATCTTTCATAATTTTTGACAGGTATCTTAGAAGCGAAGTGAACATGTTTCAAGGAGGAGAAAATGATCAATTCAGTTCCTGAATGTCAGATAAGAAGAAATGACAGTTGGAGGCATCACTGATAATTGAAGAAGAGAGCTTTTGATGAAACTGTGGAAGAAGTCTGAATGGCTTGAGTTTAAAACATGGGAAAAGAAAAATTACCAACAGAATATAGATAACTGTTTCAAGAAGTTCTGCTGTAAATTTTATGTGAAATAAGGTAAAAGCTAGAGGGGAAAGTAGAGTCAAGAACTATTAGTTTTAAGATAGGGGAAATAAAAGCATATTTTCATACAAAAAAGAGTGATTTAGAAGAGGGGAAAATGGATGGCACAAGACAATTACAAAGTACTGGTGGGCTAGTTCTTTCCTGGTAACAAGAAAAAACAAAGTATGTGGATACTACTGCAGGTAGTGGGTAGCTATAGTGATGAAAGCCCTTTTCTGAGTCAGTTTACTCAGCGAGATAAGAAACAAGGACATCCATTTAAAGTGAAGAGTGGGGAAGAGAGAGTGAACATGTGAAGAGACTGAAGATATGAAACAATCATTCTGGAGGAGATGAAACTGAGAAAATGGGGAAATCTGGTATGATTGCCAGGTAACACTTAGGGCCCACTTAAGGTTATGATCATAAATTTATTGCAAGTTCAGCAGGACTTGCATTAAACATACATGGAATAGGCAAAGAATTGGATTTAAGTGATACTGTAGAATAACCAAGAGAGGCTGCTGAAGTGAGAAAGAAACAAAGAAACTGATGATGTACATAAGGGAGAAATGATAGACTCTACCCCTCCTATCTTCTGAAACCCTAAACCCTTCCACTGAGCCCTGTGGGACTCATGGTAGTTATCAGCAAAACTCTCATATCCTTGACCTCTTTAGCAGATTCTGCTTTCCTTGTAACCCTCTTAGATGAAGATTCTTTCTCTTCTACACTCTGCAAACAAAAAGTCTAATAAGTGCCCTTCTTATTCCTCACAGCTATGTCCAGAACATTCTCCCGTTGTCCTCTCCAAAGATATCTCACTCTGAATCATGCATCACTACCTACTACCTTTCCCTATGGCAGTCATTTATGTCTTCCCAAGATCACTCCTTTCATTCTTTGATAATTTTAGCTTCTGAATCACTGTCTTCTAACACTGTTTCTGTCCTAATTCTCACTGATTTCAACATCCAAGCAAATAATTGATCTGATATCCTTGTCTCTCTTTTCTTATTTTTTACAGACTGCATTTTGATTCATTGTACACAAATGGGGTACAGTTTTTCATTTCTATGATTGTGCATGATGTAGATTCATACCATTCATGTAATCATACATGTACACAGGGTAATGATGTCTGTCTCATTCCACCATTTTTCACACCCCTTCCTTCCCCCTCTCATTTCCTTCTTAAGTTCCTCCGTTCTTCTCTCAACCCCTATCCTTGTGTCTTAGGTTCTTGATCCTCAGTTGGTAGAGTGCCTACCTTGATTTTGTTCTCTACCCTATCTCAGCCACTTTCTCCCAAGATCAAACTCTTAAGCCTTTAGACCATCTAAGGGTACAGTTTAATAATGACACATCTGGAGGAGCATCATTTAAAAAAATCTGATGAATGTGTAGTAAGACCATCCCAATATAGGCCTTCACTGGCAGAGCTGAGGGAATGGCACTACATTAGGCATAAGACCACACTCTGCGGGAATTCATGCTACCATTAACAGACAACAGAAAGCAATGACAGAACTAGGCATCCTTTGTTGTTGCTGCAATTATCTTGGGTCTACGTTCCTTAAGTGGCAGGAATTGTGGGATGTATATGTGTATGAAAGATTGGAGACAGACAAAAGTATCCTGTTATGTTGACCCTTCTTTAATCAGGTGCTCAAAGAGATTAATACTACTACATCATCATCATTCTTTAAGTACAGTCTTAATGATGGGAAGCACTGCTTAATGATGGGAACATGTTTTAAGAAATGCACTGTTAAGCAATGTTGTTGCTATGTGAATATCATTGAGTTTACTTATGTAAACCTAGATGGTAGAGCTTATTTCACATCAAGGCTATATGGTATAGTCTACTATTTTTAGGCTACAAACGTGTACAACATGTTATTTTACTGAAAACTGTAGGAAATATAATTTAAAAGTATCTGTATCTAAATTTACCTGAACATACAGTAAAAAATATGGCATAAGAACTAACATGCCAAACTTTAGTTAAGAAACAACCCAGGTAGCAGTGCTCAGCACAGAATGTTCATCTATCCTAATACCTGTCCTGCAGCATTTGGAATGTGTGCCAGGGTCACCTGATGGGCAAGATGGTGGTTATGAACAAGATGGCTGTTACAACCAAGATGGTTAGTCACATCAGGCCAGATTCCTAACACTCTTGTGTAACCCTAATCGCGGATGGCTCAATTCAGGAGATTCTCATATCCTTCTTGGGTTTCCCCTTCTTAGGATACAGTTCTGGGGTATTTCCTGATAGCAATCTGGGGCAATTAAGAACTCTTCTAACTTATTTTCTTCATCCCAGTATCACGGTTTTCAGCTGCCTATTAACCAATGACTAAAAATATGATGTCCAGATTTCCAGGTGTTCTTAGAGAGTGGGCAAGCTACTTTATCATGGAGGAGTCAAAAGCAGAAGTCCTTTCTGTAAGCCAATCACAAAAAAACAAAGGCTGAATGTTCTATCTGCTATGCGCATATCACTCAACAGGGGGGTGGGGAGTGGAGGTTCACTGGATTAGACTGGGAAGTGGGGGGGATGGGAAAGACAGTAGAATGAATAAGACATAACTTTCCTATGTTCATATATGAATACACGACCAGTGTAAACTCCACATCATGTATAACCACAAGAATGGGAAGTTATACTCCATGTATATACAATATGTCAAAACACATTCTACTGTCATGTATATCTAAAAATAACAACAAAAAAAATTTTTTTAAAGAAGGTCTTTCTGCGCAGCATGGTGGCACAGGCCTGTAATCCCAGCACTTGGGAGGCTGAGGCAGGAGGATTGTGAGTTCAAAGCCAGCCTCAGCAACTTAGCGAGGCCCTAAGCAACTCAGTGAGGCCCTAAGCAACTCAATGAGACCCTGTTTCTAAATAAAAATACAAAATAGGGCTGGGGATGTGGCTCAGTGGTGGAGTGCCCCTGAATTCAATCCCCAGTACAAAAAACAACAACAACAACAACAACAACAACAAAAAACCCAAAAAGGTCTTTCTGATTGTCTTTTTCACTGTTTAGGTATTCTATATGAAACTAAAAGAAGCAGTTTCCCACTGTTTGTGTATAACACTTTTTTCATAAATCAGTTGCTTGGACAATGGGAAAAAATATGGCATAAGAGATTTAAAAAAAATAGTACGTGTGTAAAGGGCACTTACAATGAATGGAGTAGAAGTTGCTCTGGTGAGGCAGTGAGGGAGTGGTCACTGAATGTGAAGATTTAGGATATTACTGTAGACTACTCTAGAATTTAAACATTATACTCAGATATACTAAATTTATTATTAAAAATTCTTCAATAATAAACAGCTTACTAAAACTGTTTTCTTTAAAAACTTTTTAACTTTGACTGTTTTATAGTAATACTTTATGAAACATATTGTACAGTACAAAAATATTTTTCTTTCTTTATATCCTTATTCTATAAGCTTTCTTTTTAAAATTTTTTTTAACTTTTTTTGTTAAAGGTAAAAACACAAACACATACAATAGCCTAAGCTTATACGAGGTCAGAAACATCAGTATCATTGTCTTCCACCTCCATATCTTGTCACACTAGAAAGTCTTCAGGGATAATAACATGCATGAAGCTGTCTTCTTTTCTGGTAACAATGACTTCTTCTGGAATCCCTCCTGAAGGATCTGTCTGAGACTCTTCTTGAGGAGGTGTCAATCTTATCAGAAATATGTCCATGTGGTTTGTTCATTTCTTTTTTCCAACATGGATTTGCTTATAAGCAGATAATGCACTCTGAATATCCCTCTCTATTAATAAAAACCTTTTGGAGTTGGGGCCCATGTTTTTAAACTTTTTAAGAAGCATGTTGAGATCTGTAAAAGCTTCTGCTAAACTATTCACTGTGAATTTTCTTGGGAGTTTTTTCTTCTCCTGAAATTTCCTTTTCTCTTGTCTCTTCTTTAACAATGTACACAATAAACAACAGGAATTTCTCAGCTTCATTATAATCTTACTAGGATCACCATCATATATGCAGGCCACTGTTAACTGAAACATCATTATGTGATGCATGACTGTATTTACATAAGCTAGGGGCATGCTAAGCATTTTTTTTTTTTTTCTGGGAGCAATGGGGATTGACCCTGGGAGTGCTTTACCACTGAGCTACATCCTGGCCCTTTTAAAATTTTTTTATTTTGAGACAGGATCTCACTAAGTTGCCAAGGCTGGTCTTGAACTTGTGGTCCTCCTTGCCTCAGCATCTTGAGAAGCTGGAATTACAAAAATGTGACCCCCATATCTGGCTATGCTGAGCATTTAAATGTATGATCGAATTAAATTCTTATGCCAACACTGAACTTGTCATTTCATAGAGGAAATGAGAAAACTGAGGCTGAGAGAAGTCTAAAAACTTGTTTGTATTACTCAGAAATTATAAGAACTGTGATTTGAGTTCAGGTTTCTCTAACATCAACCATTCTTTTATCCTTTGCCAAGTCTATGTGAAAGTTAAAGGAGCTAGGACTCAGTACCTGAGTCCCTCCCATAATACCAAGTTTCTCAACTTCTAAAGCAGGAATTGTCTCAAAATCTTAGTAGGAGGAAGGAAGAAAGGAAGGGAGGAAGGGAAGGAGAGAAAACCTATTGAAACACTGAATTTGTTAGAGTAATCTACATAAAAGAAAAAGGTGTTTTTAAAAATCTCAATTTTGCTTTTTAGAAAGCCTGAAAACCAATAAACATATTAGAGAATGATGAAACTGTGACACACAAAATAGCTATATAGAATGAAATAACATAAAGTTAATGGAGTAAAAGTTAGAATTAAACTTAAAAACCTATGAATAAGTTAAATGCTACCTATCTGAATTTCAGATTATATTATTGAACTTTTTAAGTATAATTAAGACAATGAGTTTGTTCATAATAAAACAAACTGGGATATAATTAAAAGCATATTCACAAATGGCATCATATCCAGAAATAGAATTATTTATAAGACATGCCATAAGTCCAAGCATAAGGTTTAATTAAAAACAAAAAACAAGTGACCTGTGAGATTAAATCAACAGGAGGGAAATGGAAAATGCAGTAGGTTCTAAATGTGAAAGAATGCAAATGTCAATGCAGAAAAAAACAATTTAAAAAAACAATGAAAAAGTAAAACATGAAATTCAATTAGAAGAAAACATATAAATACAAAATGAAGATTCAATGCAGGGTAGTTGAACAGAAAACTTAGAAATGGTTTCTATTTACTTATTACCTATTAAGCATTTATAATGCTGCTATAGTTTCTCAGAAATGGGGTTCAGATGGCATTGTGATAGGTCAGAGAAGCAGAAGCAGATGAGTCAGAAAGTCAGTAAAATTTATTCATTCTCATATCCCAATGTGTGGTTAGTTCACAGCAAAAAATGGAAATTCAATAATATCTTTTTTTTTTTTTTTTTTTTGGTACTGGGGATTGAACCCAGGGGCACTCCACTGAGCCACATCCCCAGCCCTATTTTATATTTTAGTTAGAGACAGGGTCTCACTGAGTTGCTTAGGGCCTAGCTAAGTTGCTAGGCTGGTTTTGAACTCGGGAGCCTCCTGCCTCAGCCTCCCAAGTGCTGGAATTACAGGCATGCGCCACTGTGCCCAGCCAATAATATCTTCTTAATGTATGAATTCTCAGATCCTCAATTGGGGTAGAGGGAGAGGGCAAAAGTCCAATGGAAATATTTTCACTTAAGAAGATATTGCAGATTTCTTTAAACTGACTCTTCACAGTTCTTAGATGAGACCCCCAACTGAAACCACTGCTTAGCTCCTTCCCTAAATGCAGCCTTTATATCCTATTTTGGGGTTCCACTGATGCCCTCTATTTAACCAATCTTTTTTTGTTTTTAGTTGGCAATGGACCTTTATTTTATTTATTTATTTATTTATATGTGGTGCTGAAGATCACCCAGCATGCCTCACACATGCTAGGCCAGCGCTCTACCACTGAGCTACAACCCCAGCCCTATTTAACCAATCTTGACTGTATCTTTGGTGAGGTCTTATCACAGCTAAGATTATTAGATCATTTTTGCACTGATCTTGCCCAATGGAAGAATGCATGAAGTACTTACCTAAGACAGATGATTTCAGGTAAAATGAATGGTCTTGTGGGGGTTCAAGAATAGTACCTACCTAAACAAAACCAATCAAAGAAAACAAGCCTGAATTACCACCTCTAGTAGGGTTCTGTTACCACAATTTTAGGAGTAAAATTTTTATTCACTATCATAATGGAAATGTGAATATGTGTGTGTGTGGTAGGGTTTTGGGGAGATGGGGAAGATGATACTGAAATCTGTTGGGAAAGCAGAGTTGAGGGCAAATTCAACTTCAGGAAGTTAAAGGGGAGACATAATGGGGTTCGAAACCAAAAGGTCAGGAATGGTATAGAGACTGAACACAGAGAAAAGAATTTGAGAGGAGGGCTGAGAATAAACAGCCATCTGATGGAAGAGATGAAAATGTAATAATGGCACAGAAACAATGATTAATGGGACTAGAGTTCTAAAATCAACTTATATATATGTGAGAATTGTGAACTGATAATTGGCATGCCAGCTATTATAAAAATTATTCCAAATGGACAGTCATTCAAACACTCACACTATTCACAGAAATAAATTTGGGAATTAAGATCTAAATTTCAAAACTATACAAGAGTAATAAAAAAGATTTCATATATTTATGAAATATATATTTTATATATTTGGGGTGGAAAGCACATTCAATAAAAAAGTCAGTTTTTAAAAAGTTCATAAAATTAAAGGCCAGTAAGGCAAAATTTGATATCAAAATTAAAAATGATTTAACAAAAAAGACAACAAAAGGAGAGAACAAACAGACTGGAGGAAAATATGACACTTCTATAATAAAAAGTGAGTACCTAGAATATAAACAACAAGAAAAAGACAAGTATGTGTTATTCTACAAATAATAAAAAACAAAAATAAGTGTAATTAAACAAGATAAAAGTTAAATTTCTCTCTCATGCAAAAGAAGGTGAGGGTTGGTATGGCTCCACCAAATGTGTGGTGACCCAGGCTTTCTGGCTCACTGACCCATCACCTACCTGATGATCCTGATGGTCTAGGATGGCTGGCTAATGCTCCAATCATTTTAAGTGTGTTCTAATATACAGAAAAGGTGAAGGGATGAAGAAGGGGTGCCTTTCCTCTATTCAAAGACTTCAGAGTCACACCTAACGTTTCTGCTAAACCATTAGCTAAAACTTACTCAAACGGCATACTTTGAGTATCTAATGGAGGCCAAGTTTTCTGGATGGGCAGCATTGGGCCTGACTAAAAGTTGGGGTTCCTATTACTGAACATGAAGGAAGAAAGGCAAATAGGAGGTAACTAGCAGTTTCTGCTACATAACTCACAGGACAGAAAAAGAAATGATCAAAAACTTTAGAAAATGTATCAACCACAGTGTTCTATTATACAGTAGGGTAACTATAGTCAATGATACACTGTACATTTCAAAATAGCTAAGAGAAAATTTCAAATGTTCCTAACCACAGAGAAATGATAAATGTTTGAAGTAATGGATATGTCAATTGCTCAACTTTGGTCATAACACATTGAAAACACATGTCAGAACATGTATCCCACAAACATGTAAAATTATTATGTGTAAATTTAAAAATATGAAAAGAGAAATAAAAATTAAAACAGGAGATACTGTACCATTTTGTTAAAATTTTTATTTAAGCGGCAAAGTTTGCAAACTGGTGAGGGTATGAGGATTTATGTTAATTTTTTTAATAAAGAGAATATATTGAATATTACTAGTATAATTAAAAATACAAATATTTTATTGAAAAACCAGAAACATATTATTAGTTATATTACATATTTTATATTAGTGTAGATAGCCTGGGAACTAATTTGACAATATTTATTAAAATTGTGGTTATAAGATTACATAATTCAGAAATTCTCTTTCAGAATCTATGCAATATAAACATTCCTACATTTGCACAAGAACAAGGATGTTTACTGCTGTAATGTTTAATACAGGAAAAAATTATAGACAACACAAGTGTTCATCATTAGGGGAACAGCCCCACTTTACTTTTTTAATAGCACTATTACCACTGTCTGAAATTACATTAATTTATCTACTTGTCATTTAGGAAATTAGCTCATCTAGGAAAAGAAAAGAGGTGAAGCGAGTATATTTATATAATAGCTGTCTGGTTAAAAATTCAATAGAAATAATGCATTGTCTTTTAAGATAACAAATCAAAACAACCACCATTCCAGCCTGTAACAACATGAATCTATCAGAAAGTCTGCATGAAGGCCAGCAGATTTGCAGAGAGACTAAGAAATAAATGCCAAACCAGATAAAGCCTCTGAACTTACTATTTGGAGACCCTATCACTGGATGTGGTCTGCTCTTTTCTTTAGGGTCTAGGGTATTCCACAGTAGAATCAACATACTCTCTCTATTACAAGTGCCTCAACTGTCTTCAATGCTTGGATCCCAACACTGCCAGGACCAGATGGGCCTCCAGTCATTGAGGAGGGATTACCTTGGGAAGGAGGTTCTAACCAGATCTGCAGAATACCAAGATTGCTAATAGTACTAAATTAAGAGAAGACAAAATGCTAACACCTGTGCCATAGGAGTTGCAAGAGGATATGGCCCAGGAGAAGCAACATGTTCATCAGTACTCATAACAGCAGTATTCTGGGGTTGACTCCCAGGATTGTAAAATAGGGAATATGCCTGTGATCTACCAGATAGAAAGAATAAATGTCCCTTGGTATGGTTTTGAAGGCCTTAATGACATTTCCATTCATAGCCACTAATTCTTAGCTTTTAATTTCTGATCTCATGGACAAGAAGTTTAAAACTTTTTTAACTGGAGGGACCCTGCTCAAATGAAAGTGTAAAGATGAATAATCAAATAAAAGGAATTGGAATAGTCTAAGAAAAAAGGAATAGCCTCAAGTGTTCTGTCTTGAGGGGTAGGGTAGGCGGAATACTCAGACTCCCTAGAGTGCCTGGAATAGGGAGCACTGAGGAAACTGAACTTAAGCAAAGACCTGAGAGAAATGAAGGAGGAAGAAACTTTATGAGGGAGAATGCAAAAATCCTGTAGTATTTGAGACTGGGACAAAGCAAGAACAGGAAAGAGTGGTAGGAGAGATTGTCAGAGAAACAAAGGAGAGTATAGCCTACCCTTGCCTATAAAAATGAACTCAAAGGGGTCAAAGACCTAAATGTAAGAACTGAAACTATACACTCTTAGAAGAAAACATAGGGGTCAACTGACATGACCTTGGATTTGGTAGTGGATTCTTATATATGATGCTAAAAGCATAAGCAACACAAGGAAAAACAATGAAAAAGTTGCATGCAAAGGACACAATCAAGAAAGTGAAAAGACAGCTCACAATGTGTGAGAAAGTATCTGCAAATCATATATGTGATAAAGGTCTAATGTCCAGAATACATAATCAGCTTTTAAAACTCAACAACAAAAACAACCCAATTTAAAAACAGACAAAGGACTTCAACAGGTATTTCTCCATATCCAAATATATCCAAATGGCTGACAAATATATGAAAAGTTGCTCAACACCATTTAGTCACTAGGGAAATGCAAATGAAAACCACAGTAAGATACCACTTCATACCCACTAGGATAGACGCCTACAACCAACAAAATAAACATAAGAAAAACAACAAAACAGAAAATAACAACTATTGGCAAGAATGTAAAGAAACTAGAATTCCTAAATATTCATGTTAGAAATGTAAAATGGTGCAGCTGCTGTAAAAAAGTTTGGTGGTTCCTTAAAAACTTTACCATATTACCCCAAAACTCTAATCCTAGATTCATACACAAAAAATTGAATTTAACAGAGGTATTTAAGCAAAAACCTGTAAACAAATGCTCTTAGTGGCACTATTTAGAAGAGCCAAAAGGTGTAAACACCCCAAATGCCCATCAATTGATGAATAAACAAAATGTGGTACATCCAGAAAATAATGGAGTACTGCTACACATTAAGACATGAATGAAACTTGTAAACAATACACTGAATGAAAGAAACCAGACAAAAGTCACATGTTATATGATTCTGTTTATATAAAATATTTAGAATAGAAAAATTCATAGAGCTAGAAAGCAAACTGGTGGTTGTTAGGGGGAGAAAGGAATGGGAATGACTGCTTAATGGGTACAGGTTTTCCTTTTGGGGTAATAAAAATGTCTTAGGATTAGGCAGTGGTGATAGGTGCCCAATATTGTGAACATACTGAAAAATCACTGATAAAATGCTTAATTTCATCCCAACCCCTGCCCCCCCAATTCAATCACACAGCTCATACTTAACAAACCCAGGCTTTGTATTCTGCCCACTCAGTCATTCTGTGTCCTCCACAAACTAAAGGAGGGAGCTCTGAACCACAATGGCAAGGAACTTTTCCCTCCATCTACTACATTCAGATAAATTACCTAACTGTACTTGAAGTAGATTTCCCACTGCTGCCCAAGAACATACAACTTTCCAAACAAAATTATTTTCTCATAATGGACTCCCAATACAAACCATCTTGGAGCTAAGGCTGCTATTCACGTCATTAAGCCATACTTTATATAGAAGTTAACTATCATCTACCTAATTGATAAACCAATAGTGGCTATGATTGCTAGGCCCTTTAAGATGATCTCCTGTTTGCAAGAGTATAGTATAGCAATCAGGTTTATGTTTTCAAATAATAAGAACAATCAGAAGAGGAAAAATTTATTTGGGGCTCACAGTTTCAGAGTTATCAGTCAAGAGATGGCCAACTCCATTGCTCTGGGCTCGAGGTGAGGCAGAACATCATGGTAGAAGAGTGTGGTAGAGGAAAGAGCTCAGAACATTGCATCAGGAAGCAGATAGGGAAAGAACCCCACATCATGTACAAAATGTAAATCCCAGAAGTACACCTCCAATGACCTACCTCCTCCAGCCACATTGTCTGCCTACAGTTACCACCCAGTTAATCCATTCAAGTGGATTAATGCACAGATTAGGTTAAGGCTGTCATAACCCAAGTATTTCATCCCTGAACTTTCTTGCATTGTCTCACACATGAACCTCTTTCAGGAAAATGCTGTAAATGAGGCAGAGAGTGATAAGAGACAGAATGGTTATGGCAATATGCATAATAATCCTTCTAGTCACTCTGAGTCTTCAAGGTAACAACATTCATACAACCTTTTGGAAACCAGTTTGTTCAACGCTCTTCTCTCCAAGCTCAATTAAGAGCCTACACCTCCAATTTACACCTTTCAGTCACAGACAGTGATAAAGATTTCAAAATATGAGAAATTTTACATACATGCAATTGGAAAAATCAAGCTATAGTATCAAGTTAACTGGAAAAAAATACAGTTGGAAAAACTACCCCTGGAAATCTGACAGTTAGATACACATTCCCTAATATAGCCAAGTACTCCATTCTCAATAAGCCAACAATCTGGTCTTTGTTCATCAGTTCAATAGAGGATGATGTCAGGGTCACTGGAGCCCAGATCACTGCTAGCCTTTAGGCATTCTATGGCTTTCCATATACACAAGAGACTTAGGTTCTAATCAGCCCCTTCAGGAGTTTCAAGTGTCCTAGCAAAATATCTCCTCAGTGAAAAACACAATAAGAGACCCCTCTAAGATGGGGCAGAGGCAGCACTGAGCTATCTCCTTGAAAAATTTGAAGTAGCATGTGGGTAACCAACAGATTGAGCATCTACCATATAAACATGCAGGACATCAGTCCCTCTGCAGCACTCCACCTTTTTGGACAAACCTACATTTTTGAACTGAGCTCAGGTGGTAGAGCACTTGCTTAGGATGCACAAGGCCCTGGGTTCAATCCCCAGCACATAAAATAATGATGATGATGATAATAATAATACTTTTTAAAAGAAAATATTTTTCAAATATTCATCATTCCCATATCTTACTTCCTATTCACCTCAATCTGGTTTCTACCTCTTCTAATCAAGAACAGTTTTTACTGAAGTCAAAGACCCCATCTGGCTAAATTCAACAGATTATTTTCAGTCTACATCTCTGTTTGAGGACTCTTATGAAATACTCTCTTCCTTTGCTTTTTAGAACCTACCTTCAACTAGAATTAGCTTCTTAAGTAAGCATCTAACACAAAAATCAAGAATAGTTTAAATTACTCCAGAAAGTCTTTTAAGAGGCCCATTAAGTATAGCATCCATATATATGCAAATTAAACTTGGTTCTTTCTCATCTAATTAAAAATACAATAGAGTGTATTCAGCTAAGTTCACGTGTCTAAACTTCAAGCAAGGTGCCATCCTATTGTACCCCTTGGACCACATAGCCTATTCTTGGATTATCCTCCTCTACCAATAAGGCCTGAGCCCTTTTCTCTTACTAATCTATCAGAGGTTCTCAACTTTCACTGCTCAGTGAAAACTTTGAGGAACATTTAAAAATCCAAGGCTGCAATTCAGACCAAGAGACAGAAATAGAAACTTGTTAGGTAGACCCCAGCATTAGTGATATTTAATCACTCAGTGATCCTCATGTGCAGCCACAAGGAAAATCACTGTTTTATACTCTCCCTTGACAAAGAATCACACGCTCAAAAGCCTACAGAATCAGAGAAGCAAATCAGCAAAACAGACTTAAGTTTTAGAGAGTTGTGGACTTTGTACTGACCTAGAAAGCAGCTGGGATTACTTGTGACTTAGCTCCAATCATATGGGAGAGCTAGATTAAGAGTGCCATATCTTCTCACTTTTAAAAGGCAGCTTCAAATCTTGATTTTCATGGGAAATCTTCAAATTTTAAAGTATTGGCAACTAATGCAGAATTAAACAACAAAACCACTGTATGGGCAAAACAAAACACATCTGTTGGCCAGATTCTGTGGTAGGCTACTAGTCTGCAACCTCTGCCCTGGGTAATTTCACCCACATCCTTCAATTTACACCTACAAATTTGTGCCTCTAATTCTGCCCTTTCCAATGCCTGTTAACATTTGTTCTTGAAAGTCTCCGCTTCCGAATGTGAATGAAGTGCTATTTAAACCCACTTCAAAGCTACCCTTAAAATGTTCTCTATCTCAGGGAACAATTTCACCATTCACCTGGCTGCACAAGCCAGAACTCTGATTTATCCAAGGAACTTATTTTTCTCCCTCAATTCTTGTACCATATCAACCAACAAATCCTATCAATTATGCCTAATAAATATATCTCCTGTATACCTGTACTTTTCTCCAGCTTCACTGCTATCACCTTAGTTTCAACTACCAGCTTTTCTCTCCAAGATAACCCCAGTAACCTAAATTAGGGTCAGTTGTCACTCACATTCACTTTTGTTTCCTTCCAAACTTTCCTCTCCCATATGACCAGAATGAACATTTAGGAATACTAGCATTTGCAAATACACACACACACACACACACACTTATTTGACCCAACAATTCCACTTCTAGCAATTTATTCCACAAATATATTCCTAACATATGAATTAGCATATTCACAGTACTGTTTGTAATAAATTGAAAATCATTTGAATGTCAGGGCGGTGGTTAAATAATCTGTAGTATAATCATACAATGAAATATTATGTCATCTTCCAACAAAATAAGGAAACAATATATCAAAATGTAAAGATTCTCAAGACACCATTAAAAAAAGAATACACAGTATGCTACAATTTGTGTAAACAATAAGAACAGCATGTGCTTGAATGCCCATTTAAAAGTATCTATAATGATAAAACTAGCATTAGTGGTTATACCTTTGGAAGGTATGGGGGAAATGCTGACTGGTGGGGATTAGTAGGACCCACAGAAGACACTCTTATTTAATGGGCTTGGGGGAGGCCCTGGAACCTGTACTGTTGAAGTACCTCTAGTGATTCTGATGAGCAGGCTGGCTGAGACTTACTGACAAGTAGCCTCGGTCTACTTTCCTAGCTTCATTTTGTATCATGCTGCCCCACCATTTCCCATGCTTCAGTCACACTGGATTCTGGGTTCCCAGAAAAGGTTGTTCTTTTTTGCCACAGGACCTTCACACACGTTCCTTCTATCTGGGATACTGTCCCTCTAAGCTTTACCTAGTAAATCCTATTTTTTCTTCAGAGTCCACCTCAAAGGTTACTTTTCCAAGGAAACTTTCCCTAGTTTCCAAACTAAGTCTCCATTTTAAGTAGTCAGAGTAACCTGTGCTTCTCCTCCCAGAATTTAACATAATTGTAATACGGCAACTGCAATTACTTATATATACATCTGTCACCTTCTATAAAGTCCAGAAATCTGAGACCATATTGTTGCTTTCACCACCATATTCTCAGACCTAACTTAGCATCCCATTGGCAAAGTAGGCCTTCAGATGTTTGTTAAATAAATGATGATAGCTCTTGCCCCCAGCTTAGCTGAGGAAACCAACACATAAGCAAATGAGGACAAGTGCAGTGTCACTGGTGTTAACGCAGCAGTTAGAACAGTAGTTCTCAACTGCGGGTGAATTTGCCCCCTTTCCAGAGGATGTGTGGCAATATCTGGAGATATTTTAGATTGTCACAATAGTGTATGGAATGCTACTGATATCTAGTTAAGGAGAGATCAGGAATGTTGCTAAGCATCCTATAACGTACAGGATAGCCCTCCACAAGTTATATGGTCTAAAACGTTAATTGTACCACAGAAAAATTGTACCATGAGAAATTCTGATTTACAGGATAGTAATATTCAAGAGGGTGGTCAATTCTCCCATAATTTGTGGGTTTGTTTTTATTTGGGGGATCATGGGGGTATGTACAGAAAAGCTTCAGTGTTGAAAGGTGGCAGGGCCAGATTACTGGGGACTGTCAGAAGTAATGAGGAGCTCTGAAGAGTTTAAAAGCAAGTTAGGGTTTGAACAGTTACCCCCACATAGTACCATGTACTCCAAAATTACCTATCTCCCTTATTCCCTTCTTGCTTAACCAAACTTCCATTCTCTTAATTGGTTTCAGCTAAATATTTAAGGCCAAATTAGTTCAGACCAAGATAAAGTCAGATAGCCCCTTCACTCTCCAGAATGTTAAGCTGAGTTTTAAAATATGCAAATACTTACAAGTATAAATAAATCATTAACTGTTTAATGTTCAGGTTGTTAGTAGATAAAGTTGTTTTTGAGCTCAAAAGCCAGGTTGGCCCTGATAAAGACTTCTCTAAAGCTTTCTTTAAAAAAGAAAAAAAAAAAAAAAAAAGCAGCAAACATTTTTTGTTATTCTGTCCTGGATTTCTGAGCTTATACTTTTACAATATAAAAGTTGTATAAAATAGTCAACTTTTTTTTCCCACAAGTATATCATGGTATAAGTTCTTCTGCCAGAAAGGATGAGAGAGCCATTTGGATACAATAACTGTGATTAAATTGTGGGTGTAAATTAGAAGTCTGCAGATTTTTTTAAAAGGCTTTCGGTAAAAGTCATGGAGACTTCCGAAAGAAATCTGGATAATGTTTAATGGTATCAAGAAAAAAAAAATCTGTGTTTTACTACAACACAAGCCTGCTGCCTGCTGAGCTGAGCTAAGCTGGACGCCCATGCTCTGACCTAGTATGGCAATTCTTAGGGTCTGGGCGCCGAGGGCTCTCTCTGTTTACAAGAAACTGAGGCCTGACACTAAGGAAGAACAAAGAAAAATGCCTGGCACCATAGGTGTGGGGGATGTTTTGTACATAAATGAAGATTTGAGGAGGAACGCTTTCTCTGATTTTGAAAAGCACTACAAATCACTCTTTCTGCTTACATGTTAAGAATTTATTTTGTTTTCAGACCACTTCTAATAAGAAAATACCTTATAATTTACAAACAGCAATTTGTCTCCCCCTACATTTACCGACCATTAAGCGGGATAAAATTTCCTTAGGCTCTAACCAGAGTGGGAGGAATGGAAATAATGTGTGCACAAGAGTTCGGCTGCAACATCAACTCCAAGCCGGCCAGCTGGTTTCCATCGAGAGGTCCCCCAGGAGAACGCCCCTCCAAGGCGGCGGCTGGCCACCGCGGCAGAGACCCACCGAGGCGCTCGGAGCGCGGCCGCGGAGCCAAGCCGAGGTCGCCCGGCCTCCGTTTACCTTTGTTTCATGTACCCCAGCTCCCGGCCCGGCTGGGATCTCGCCCGCGGCTCCGAGCTGGTGACACATCCTTCTTTGGCCAAGTCGGGCCGAGGGTGGGCAGGGGGCGGGGAAGGAAAATAAAGCCTCAGCGCCTAACGACGTGACTCTCAGTTCTTCCAGAACGTTGGCATTTGCGTCTCTGCCAAGCTTTCCTGTTAACAAGTTCCCCAGGACTGTGCGGGGGAACTGGCCCCGGAGCCCCGAAAAGTGGGAGGCGCCGGCCGCTTGGCCTCCTCCTCCGCCGGCGCCCGGGGCAGGCGTTTTCCACACTCTCGGGCCCCCGCAAGTGCGCAGAGGTGCCCGCACCGCCCGGAGTCACCGCGACCACACAGCCCTGTCCGCTCTGCTGTCCCTCCGGCCAGGCCGGTCCCCGCCCCCAGGCCCGGCCCCGCCCGCTCCGGCCTCCGCGCGCCGCCCCCCGGCTTCGCTACCCTTTGGGCCGGGCCAGGGGCGCCAAGGGCTGCAGGCCGCGCAGCGGACGTCCCCGCGCCTACCTCAGAACCCGCGGCTCCTCCTCCGGCGGCTGCCTCAGCTAGCGGCGACACTCGCCGCCAGGGCACCCCGCGGCGCGGGCTCGGGGATGCAAACGCGGCGCGTGAGGAGCTGAGGCCCGAGTGCGCCCCGCCCAGCCGCCCGCCGCCGCCTCCTCCCGCTCGTCCCACCCTCCACGGCGGGTTGGCGCCCCGCCCCGCGCTCCAGGCCCCGCCTCGCCCTTCAGGCCCCGCCCCTCCAGGCTGGTGGGGACTGGAAGGGGGCCGCGAGGGCCGCCGCGGCCGCCCCCGGAGCACGCCCCTATATGGCGGCCGGGCGGAGACGCAAGTCTTAGTGTTACTATTATTTGACCGATGCGAGGCTCTTGCTCAAATGTGTTACTATTACTATTGTCATCGTCATTTTTATTGCGGTTGTTGTTATCGTCGTTAGTTGTTCTGCTCTCCTCAGAGGCCACTGGGCCCCTTTGAGGGCAGCCCTAGCTATTGACCAGACAATCCTGACCTCTCCGCTGCTGCTGCTCGCGTTGGCCAGCACCTGTGCCACAATCGGCTCAGCCCAAGAAGTTATATGAATTTTGAAAGAGATTTAAAAATAATTATTGTTAAATGTAACCCCAATACAGAAGGCCATATAAAACCAATGCACAGCGAAATGAATTATTCTGACATAACCACTTTCCAATTTTTACACCACCTAAAGTGATTTGGCTTAAAATAAAAACCTCATCCATACCTAGGTGGATTCAACCTGGGAGGCCTTTGCAAAATTGCCCACCTAGTAACTGCCTTAAAAACTGAAAACCCTCTGGCCCACAATCATGTCCTTTCCCATAATACATTCGTAAAATGGAAATTTCCCCAGAATTAGGAACCCCAATCAAGTGTGTTTTTGTGAAATTCTTCATTAAAAAGATAAATCAATAAATATATAAGCATGCAAATAACAATAGGTCAATCAGGACACTGAATGGCATGATAAGGATGATGATAATCCTAGGGAAGATTGTGAGATATGTAAAGACTGAAAAGTAGCCAAGAATTAGGTGAACTGTGAGGATAGGTCCGGGTTACCCGGCTGATCTCCTCACTCTGTCTCCAGCACCCAGAACAGCACCAGACACACACTAGGTGCCATATATTTGTGTGTGTGTGTGTGTGTGTGTGTGTGTGTGTGTGTGTGTGTGTTTATGGTACCAGGAAAGAAGAATGTATATAAAATCGCCCAAAACAGGCTTTACCCGCTGAACAATTGTACCCACAGTCAATTTTCCCAGTAGCTAAAATAATGTTGTCTGTAAGATGCCTGATGCCTTGGAAAGAAAAAAATATATATTTTCTACTTTTCTTTCTTTCTTTCTTTCTTTCTTTCTTTTTTTTTTTTTTTTTTTTTACTGCTTTTCCATTTTAAAAGCCCTTTCACATGCTTATGATATCTTGAGACTGAAAGCAATCTTGTGAGAAAGGCAGGGCAGGACAGGAGGACTTTGCAAAGGTCAAGGTTGAGTTCACGTGGGTAGGAAGGGGAAGTACACAGTACACAGTGAACCATAAACTAATTTCAATACTGCTGACCCTGCCAACCTGGATTCTTGGTTTGTCTTGACAGTTTTGTTGCTGGAGTTTTTACAGTAGGACTTCTTTGGCACCTTTGCCATGCATTTATACACAATATAACTTGGATGTGCAAAGACACAAATCCTGCCTGGAAATTTGATTCAGTATAGTGGAGTGAGCCTCTCTCATGAGTGTCTTGGTGATTCGGGGCTAGAAGGCTGCCAATTCACCACCATTTTTTGAGTGCCCAGGCTCTGTAGTTGGTTGTAGGAATATGAAGAATATAAAATAAATGAAACAACATCTTCACTCTCAAGGGGCTTATGGCAAAAGTAAGGGAGATTTGAAAATAAATGGGTGTTTAATTTATTATGATGGTAGAGGAATAATCCTGAGCACAATTAATTGTATTGGGGTAGGGAGAGAGATAGTAGGGTCCGTTTTCTCAGCAAAAAGAAATCTGAATATTTTTAATTAAGAAAAACATTTAAAATGGAATAAAGACAAAATATTCATGAAAAATAATATCAAATGCAAAAGTGAAAACAAGAATTTATAATGAACTACTATGCACCTATTACTCTGCTTCAACAAGTATCATCCCATGGCCAGTTTGTTCCATCTGTATCTCACCACCTTTCTTCCCTGGATTATTTTGAAACAAATCACAATAAGCATATTATTTCACTCATAAATATTTCTGTATGTATCTCTAAATGATAAAGTCTCTTTTAAAAAGCAAGCGCATCATTAAAAATCTTTTAAAATCAATAATTTCTTAATATCTAGGCAGTGTACAAATTTTTCCATGTTCTATATAATTTATTTCTTCAACTCAAGACCCAAACAAGATACTCACCTTGCATTTGACTAAAGCCTCTTAAACCTGTTTCTTTCCTTGCATTTCATATGTAAAAGAAATGGATACTTTGTCCTGTGGAGTTTCCCATATTATGCATTTTGCTGATTACATTCCTGTGTTGTTGTTTAACATGTGCTCTACCCCTGTATTTCCCATAAACTGATAGAACTAGAGGTTTGATCAGACTTAGGAAAATATAGCCCATAGTGGAAAGAAAAATCAACCTATTGGCAACAAACCCAGAATTGTCATAAATATTACAATTAGTAGACAAGGACATTAAAACATAATATATTCCAAATGTTCAAAAAGTTCCCAAGAAACAGAAAAGATAAGCTGAAAGACCTCAATTGTACTTCTACAGATGAAGTCTATAATATCTAAGATGAAAAATACATTAAGGTCCTGAGGATGTAGCTCAGTGGTAGAGTGTTTGCATGAGCCCCTGCTTTCAATCCCTAGCACCACAAAGAGCAAAAACAAATCAAAACAAAAAATAAATAAATAAATTGAATTAATGGCATATTAGACATTGCTTAAGAAAAGATTAGTGAACTTCATGCTACATCAATAGAAATCATCTAAGTCACACATTCAGAGAAGAAAAGAGATTAAAAAAAAAGAACATCAGTGAGATGTAGGACAACTAGATGTCACCTAATATTCGAGTAAATGTAGAGATGTGGGATCAAGAAATATTTGAAGAAATAATAGCTGAAGGTTTCCAAATTTTGTGAAACTATCGTATATATACGGTCATCCCTTGCTCTCTGCTAAGGATTGGTTCAACAATCTCATCCTTCCCCATATCAAGATCCACAGATGCTCAAGTCTCTTATATAAAATTGGGATTTGCATATAACCTTCCAACATCTTTTTGGAAACTTTAATGTCTAGATTAGTTATAACACCTAATAAAATGTACACATTATTTAAGTAGTTGTTTTACTACATTGAATAGGGAATAATGACAAGAAAAATTTTGTATATATCAGTGCAGATGCAACTCTATCTCTGAATATTTTTAATCTGCATTTGGTTGAATCCACCAATGCAGAAATTGCAGCTATGGGGGGCTGATTGTACTTAGAGATCTAAGAAGCTCAATACACTTTCAGAAAATTAAAACGTATCAGTGAGATATAAAACAAGCATAGTTTCCAGATTGGCAGATGATAGACTTAAAATAAAACGTTGATATGTTGATCATATTAAATGTAAATGGATTAAACATTGATCATATTAAATGTAAATGGATTAAACATGTCTGATTAAAAGACAAAGATTAGGTAAAAACTAAGACACAACAATAGGCTGCTGACAAGAAATGCACTTTAAATTCACAGATAAAGGTAGGTTAAAAGTAAAAGAATAGAAAAAGATTTACTATTCTAAAAAAAGAAAAGTGGTCAAGAGAAAAGTAGATTTTATAGTAAAGAATATTGGCAGATGTAAAGAAGTATATTTCATAATGATAAAGGTGTCTATTAATCAAGAGGACATAGCAGTCTTAAATGTTTATGTCCTTAACAGAAGAGTTTTAAAATACGTGCAGCAAAAATAGGAGCAAGGAGAAATAGATCCACGATTATAGCTGTAGATTTCAATATCATGTTTCTAGTAATAAGTAAATGGAAAATCAGCAAAGATATGGAATATTTGATTAACACTTTCAAGCAATTTCACCTAATTGATATGTATAGGATGCTACATTTAATAAAAGAATTCACATATTTTTCAAGTGCTCATGGAACATTTACCAAGATAGATTAGGTTTAATAACATAAAACAAATGTTGAATTCAAGTCATGCTAAATATACTCTGAGACCACAATGGAATTGTATTAGAATCCAAGAACATGTCTAGAATTTAGTATATCACCCTCTTCTCCTAATTCCCAAACCTGCCCCCCCCCCCCCCCCGGCCTTTTTTTTTTTTTTTTTTTGGTGTGGTGCTGGGGATTGAACCCAGGGTCTTGTGCTTGCAAGGCAAGCACTCTACCAACTGAGCTCTATCCCCAGTCCCCTACTCCCCTTTCAATGTTCCTTTCTCATCTTAGGTGAAGTTCCCAATATCTAACCAGTCACTTAAGCCAGAAATTCTCATTTTTCATTAAATTTTTTTATTGACACATAAAAATTGTACATAATTTTGGAATACCATGTGATGTTTTGATACATGTATACATGGTATGATGTTCAAATCAGGGTAAGTATATCAAACTCCTCAAACATTTATCATTTATTTCTCTTTTGCAGTACTGGAGATTGAATCCAGAGGTACTCTACATCTGAGCTATATCCCCAACCCTTTACAGTTTTGTTTTTTTTTTTGTGGAACCAGGGATTGATCTCAGGGGCACTCGGCCACTGAGCCACATCCCCAGCCCTATTTTGTATTTTTTTATTTAGAGACAGGGTCTCACTGAGTTGCTTAGGGCCTTGCTAAGTTGCTGAGTCTGGCTTTGAACTCGTGATCCTCCTGCCTCAGCCTGCCGAGTCGATTGGATTACAGGCGTGCGTCACCACACCTGGCCCCCTTTACAGTTTTTTGAGACAGGGTTTCTCTAAATTGCCAAGGCTGGCCTTGAACTTAAATCTTCCTACCCCCACTTTCTGATTACAGATGTGTGCCACCATACTTGGCTTTATTATTTCTTTGTGGCAAATACACTTACATTTTTCCCCCTCTTTTTGATTTGTGTGTGTGTGTGTGTGTGGTACTGGGGGATTGAACCCAGAGACACTTAACCTCTGAGTCAAATTCCCAATCTTTTTATTTTTTATTTTGAGACAGGGTCTTACTGAACTGCTTAGGGTCTTGCTAAATTGCTGAGGCTGGCCTCAAACTTGCAATCCTTCTGCCTTGGCCCCCTGAGTAACTGGGATTCCAGGCATGCACTACCACACCCAGCTTCTTTCAATTCCTTTGAAATACACAGTACATTATCATTATCTATACTGGCCCTGCTTCATTTCTTCTATCTAACTGTAACTTAGCACTCATTGACAAACTTTTCCCCATCTTCCTTACCACCACTCTTCCCAGCCTCTGGTAACCATTATTATACTCCTGATATCTGGGAGATCAGCTTTTTTAGATTTCACGTACTGAGTGAGATTATGTGGGATTCATCTTTCCATGTCTGGTTTATTTCACTTAACATAATGTCTTCTGGTTCTATCCATGTTGTTACGAAAGACAGGATTTCATCCTTCTTATGACTGAATAGTGTTCCACTATGTGTGTGTGTGTGTGTGTGTGTGTGTGTGTGTGTGTGTTTGCTCACACACACTCAGATACTATTTTTTCTCTATCCATTTATCAGTTGATGGACATTTTGGTTTGCTCCTAGCAAATAGTTCCTCGGCTATTGTGAATAGTGCTGTCATACACATGGGAGCAGAGATGTCTCTCCAACATACTGATCTCATTTCCTTTGGATACATACCCAGTAGTGGGATTACTGGATCATATTGTAGTTCTATTTTTAGTTTTTTGAGGAAACTTCATACTGTTTTCCATTCAGTATTTAAGCCAGAAATTCTTCAATCTTCCTGCTCCTTTGTCTCTATTATGCAATAAATCTCCAAGTTCTTTAAATTTGTTTCTCAAATTTATTCCCCCTTCTCTGTCTCTATTACTGCAGCTTCAGTTCAGGTCACTACCATCTCTCTTTGTGGCCCAGCACCAGAATAATATTCTACTGAGTGACTATACTGCAATTTGTCTATACACTCTCCTGCTAATGAACATTTAGGTTGCTTCCAGTTTGGGGCTCTTATAAATAAGTCTGCTCTGAAGATTCATGTCCATTCTTTGTATGGACATACATTTTTGTTTCTACTTGGTATATATCTAATAGTAGTTATACAGCAATTCTGTATTTAAAGTGCTAGATTTTCTTTGTTGAGAATTTTGTGTGTGAGAGAGCCTGGATTGGGAGAATTTGATCTTCTGTCATTCAATCAATTTTTTTTAATGTATGAGGCAACACAGGAAGATCAAACAAAACTAAAACACATAACTATTTTTGCTTAATGTCAAATTAATTAAGGTATCTATTTTTATTAGACTTTTTTTTTTTTTTTTTTTGACTGAGGGTTGAACTCAGGGGCACTTACCACTGAGGTACCTCCCCAGCCCTTTTTTGAATTTTATTTAGAGACAGGGTCTCACTGAATTGCTTAGGGCCTCGCTAAGTTGCTGAGGCTTGCTATGAACTCACAATCCTCCTGCCTCAGCCTCCTGAGCTGCTGGGATTATAGACATACACCATTGCAATCGGCTTTATTAGGCTTTTAGGCTTAAATTTAAATCTCGTAATGTTATCCATAGAGCATTCTAACTTAAAGTTAACTTGTAAGTATGATAAATTCTATAAACATTTATTTATTAACTTGATGAAACTCTTAAAAGTTTCAAACTGTTACTACAAATGTAATGTATCTTATCCTCAAAAGCACTTCAAATATTCCACAAGCAAGCTTACACATCTAATAAACCAATATTCCTAACTGCTTAAACACTATTTACAAACCTAATAACTTAAACGTTATAGATTTAGTACTTCAGATTCTCTGAAAATTCAAATTCAAAATTCAAATTCAAATAATCAGTCCAACTTTTACATATCTCAAATTTAAATCCCCAATCTATCATCAATTAAGTTCATTTAAACATTTCAAGTTAAAATCACAAGTCTAAATCCAACATTTCAAATACCCCATCTGTCAAAGAAAACATACCCAAATTGCCAAGATGATTAAAAAACAACTTATTCTTGAACTCAACACAAAAAGTATTAAAGTTAAGGGTTGAATCACTTCTTCACTGTTGCTCAGTGTCTGCTTAAGTTTGTCTTACAGAAAAACTCAGCTAAAGTGGAGAATCATAAATAATACTTCCTACATATTTTAACATTTTAAAAGGATTAGAATATATGACTTCTATGTTCATTTGCTATACATACCCTTTCTTTCAGAGTGAATCTGTTCATTAGAATCCCATGATATCTTTGCAGCATAAACCACTGTGATGGTATGTCCTCTATAATTTTCAGTTTGTATTATGTTAAAATGAAGCAAAAACTTTTTTTTAACCTTCATTTTATTTATTTATTTATATGTGGTGCAGGGAATCAAACCCAGGGCCTCACACATGCCAGGCAAGTGCTCTGCCACTGAGCCATAACCCAGCCCCTAAATGAAGCAAAAACTTAAGCCTCTACAGAGCAGTATAAATGTAGAGTGATTGTAGTGTTTTGTTTTTCTGTTTTGCTTTTCCTTTCAATTTTTCATCACTGTTTCATCCACTTTGTCTTTTTTCTTTTGCATTGCTGGAGATAGAACTCAGGACCCAATGGCATGCTAGGCAAGCGCTCTGCCACTGAGCTACACTTTCAGCCCTCCCAATTTTATTTGTTGATTTATTGATTGACACAATATTTGTACATCTTTATGGGATCAGTGTGATAATTCAATACATGTATACAATGTGTAATGATCATATCATGGGTATAAGTACTTTTATTTCCAAGCATTAATCATTTCTACACATTGGGAACTTTTGTACTCTTCTTACTTTGAACTGCATCATAGATTATTGTAAACTATTATTACCCTGCAGTGCTATAGATGCCCAGAACTAATTTCATTGATTGTCTACTTTAAACTTTTTTTTTTTTTGGCATTTTGCTAAAAAAAATCATACCCATGAATCCATGCTGAGATAAAAAGATTGAATTTCTAGGTATTGTAGTCCCAGCTATCTGGAGGCTGGAGCAATAGGATTGCTTGAGTCCAGGAGTTAAAGGCCAACTTGGGCAAAATAGTCAGACCCTGTCCAGGAGGGAAAAAAAAAAAGAAAAAATTGAATACTAAATATACGAGTATATGACAGAAGCTAAATAAATCTGTCATGTAGAAGAATTACAAATAATTTACACAGATACCTCTCCCTCAAGGAGGGAAGCAACTCCCCACTCCATAGGTGTGGGTTGCCCATAGTGATTTCCTTCCGAGGAGAATAGTCTGGAAAGGGCAGAAGAGTAGCTTTACAATGGAGAGAACTGCAAGCACTACCTCTGGCCAGGTGATTGGAGTCAACAAGTACAGTCATGAATTATATTGATAGTATACATGCTTGATTTGATGCGATAAAAATGGCATCTTACCTCTGTCATCTTCCTCCCATTGACCCATCACCCAGGTCTCATCATGAGAAAAACAACAGACAAATTCCTGTAGTGGTGAATCCTACAAAATTATGATGGTTACTCCTGAAAGTTGTCAAGGTAAAACAAAACAAAGCAAAACCAAACCAAACCAAACCCCACCTCACCAACCCAAGGAAAGTCTAAGTAAGCAGCCAACACCAGCCTAAGGAGACAGGACAACTAAAGAAGTACACTATACACATTAGTTAATAATTATATTTCAGTATTGGTTCTTTAATTATAACAAAAGTATCATATTAATGTAAGATGTTGATAGTAAGTATATGGGAATTCTGGCATTCACTTAATTTTTCTTTTCTTTTCTTTCTTTCTTTCTTTTCTTTTTTTTTTTTATAATGCTGGGTATGGAACCCAGGGCCTCACACATGCCAGGCAAGCATTCTTCCACTGAGCTACATCCCCTCATCCCCTGCCCCTTAATTTTTCTATAAATCGAAATCTATTCTAAAAAATTCACTTCGATTTTATAAAACCAGTTGGGTACATTTGTATGGCTCTATTTCTGGGTTCTCTGTTCTGTTCCATTGATCTATGTGGATCCCCCTGCCCATACAACACTGTCTTGATTCCGTCTGGTATGGTCAGAGGGATAGCAATCTAGTAGGTGTTAATATTGGGGAGTTTTGAAAAATGCCAGTGTACTAGAGAAGTCCAATGACTGTAAGTACTCAGCATGCCCTGGAGCCAGTTGACATGTTTTACAGAAGGAATGGAAATTTGTTAGTTAATTTAATAATTTGGTTAAGTAAAAGTTGGTTATGAAAATGTCTTTTCTTTTTCTTTCTTTTTTATTTTTTGGTACTGGGGATTGAACCCAGGAGCCCTTTATCTTTTTTTTTTTTTTTTTTTTTTTAATTTCAAGACAAGTTCTCCCGAAGTTGCCCAGTCTGGCCTCAAATTTGGGATCCTCTTGCCTCAGCTTCCTGAGTCGCTGTGATTATAGGCATGCACCATCACACTGAGATAAAAGTTTCTCTTGTTTTTATTCCTGAATTCCTTCCTTGGGTTGAAAGGACACATACACATCTGAATTAACATCAATTACTTGGAGAAGATGTTGAACTACTGTATATTTACGGATATGGATTATCTGTTGGAGGTTAGGGGATACTGGATCTAGGTTCACCTTCCAGAGTTATTCCTCCTGAATCCTTGAATAGACTAGATCTCTTCTTATGCAGCTGGGCTTGTCCCAAGGAAATCCTCAAGCCCCTGCTCTCAACTGGAATTGAACTTGCTTCATAACCTAGTGAATTGCATAGTCTCTAGGCATACCTAAAGTTATATTTTTGCTCCCTCCCTCCTCTTCCTCCATGTCAAATGTCATCTCTTTCATGACATTTTGGGATTTGGGATTTTGTTAGGAATTCTACAACTTCCTAACAAAAGAGTTCTTAACCTCACCTCCCACAGACCTCTTTGGCAGTCTGGTGAAGTCTATGGATCCCTTTTGAAAATAGTATTCTAGGGGCTGGGGTTGTGGCTCAGTGGTAGAGCGCTTGCCTAGCATGTGTGAGGCACTGGCTTCGATTCTTAGCACTATATATAAATAAATGAATAAAATAAATGTCTATCAACATCTAAAAAAGATAAAAGAAATAGTGTTCTAAAATCTATTTTATAAAATGTAGAGTATCACAAAGGAAACCAATTATTGAAATAGTTATCAAAACATTAAAACAAATGTATGGTGTATTTATATATGTTTCTTTATTGACAGATTAATCAAGATCTAGTGATAGATTTAATTACTACCATAATTTCAAAGTCATGAACAAAAATATTTCAAGTCATTTGCAACATCATAAAATTAACTGAATGTGTGAATTCTATTGGTGACAGTCATCAATACTACTCATATGGCTGTGGTTTATTGCCCACATTAATAAATGAAGGAAATGCTAGATTTTTCAGTAACAGGTTAGTAAAAATAAAGATGTAATTTTATTTTTCCTTCTGAGTTCATGGCTTAATGGAATCTCACTTGAGTTCTGTGAGATCCTGCATCTGTGAGAGTCTTAACCCAATCAGTGATTTAATCCCTGGAGAGGGATTAACTGAGTGGTAACTGAAGTGGTAGGGTGTGGCTGGAGGAGGTGGGAATTGGGCGTGACTTTGGGGTATATATTTGTATCAGGCCAGTGGAGTCTCTCTGCTTGCTGATGATGTGAGCGACTTCCCTCTGCCACACTCTTCGCCATGATTTTCAGCCTCACCTCGAGCTCCGAGGAATGGGACCTCTGAACCCGTGAGCCTTCAAATAAACTTTTCCTCCACTACAGTTGTGCTGGTCAGATCCTTTAGTCACAGTAGTGAAATAGCTGACTAAAACAAGTCTGATCCACTACCATTATCCCAGGAGCAGGCTTTAGGGAACTGGGGGATTGAGGGGCAGGTGTGGCTACAGACCTCAATGCCTCCCACTGTGCTTCTCTTCCTTCCACACTAAATGCTCTGCCTTCCCAGCCCCAGCCTGCTATTACTGGTCATTCCCATGAAAACTTGCCCTAGTTACAGAGGGCTTGGACTCTGTACCCATCTCCCTCTGTGCTTTGTTGGTTTATCTGCAAGACCCACTTCTTGCTAGTTTTCTGGTCCTCCTTAGGATCCTGAAGCTTGTTGTGTTGGAGAAGTGTTTGCTTAAAATACTACGAATCCAGGCAGCCCATTTGGAATGTGAGAACTCCATTTGTTTTCTAGTTCCAACTTCCATAGATCCGAGAAGGCAAAATAGAACCACACATTTAATGCTGAAATTGAAGACTTTACTATAGAAGAGAAACATTCAAGGATACAAGCAATATATTATTGGTAGTATGAAACTAAACAATGAAGGCGATTATTTTATTCAAATAGGGACAACTATTGAGCTTCTGTAACATTCTTCTCCCTTCATTTCCATGCCTGAAAACAGGCAGTACAGTGGAACTCTTGGTGGTGAGAAAGAACTGTGTTTTCTGCCTTGAGCAATGCTGCTGGCTTTATAGTGCTTTACTTGTTGTGGGACTCTTGTTGATTTCTACCCTCGAGGTCAAGGGCAGAGATGTTCCAGTTCCCTTGACGAAGTCCCAGGGGCCTGGGAGTGGACTGGCCTCTGGCCAGGGCCATTTATTCTTGAAGAAATTAGAAACCAGAGGAGTATTGCTCTGTTTATTCAGAAGGAGTAAGAAATAAACCAGCATGTGACCAAGCAAGGAAGTTTATCTCAATCTAGACAAACAAATATTTATCTTTATAGGTGTAGGGAGGTGATAAAAATGAAGACCAGGAGAGGAGAAATGCTTGGTAGTGAACAGAGAGGGTAGGGAGCAAAGGTGGTTTTTATATGGAGTTAAGATTCTTAAACCTTATTTTCTCTCACAGTTTTTTTTTAAAATTAAGAACTTTTAGAATATATACAGTATATAGAAAAGTATAGCTAATTATATGATAAACAGATGCATTCTCACCACTCAGGTGGGACACACATTACAGATACCTGAGGGGAGTGGTCCTGTAGGAAAGCTCTGATTAGTCAATGGATGTGTCCATGGAGAAGTGACCCTGTTAGCTATCCTCCTGGCCAGGGAAAGTGAAGCTAGCAGGCAAGGTAGGAAATCGTCTGTCCCCTTCCCCTCTGCCATGCCAACCCTCTTCCATTCTGGTAGAGAACAAGACAACAGGTAGTGAGTGGAAGAGGAAGACAAGGGGAGAGAACAGAGGAAGAGGAAGACAAGGGGAGAGAGCAGAGGCCGTGCCTCCCATTCCTACTTGAGGCATCCAGGCCTAGGCTGGCTCAGGGGAAAATTACTACTAAGTGAAGTTGCAAAGTTGCATTATTTCGAGGGGATTTTGCATTCTAATGGCTGAACCAAGACTGTTTGTGACTTAAAACAACTGTGAGACTTTTCCATTATTTAATAGGGAGCAGAAAAGCTTTGGGACTCAGTTTTCATTTGCTGGCAAAAAGGGTGACCTTCATTGAATACATGCTTGCAGGAGACAGTGGGAGAGAAGTCAAGTTGGCCTTTGATTGTGGGGAGCCATGCTTGTTTCACACACCACGCAGAAAGCATTTAACCAAACCCAAGAAGCCACTGATGCTAAGGCAAGCATAATTCCCCACGCCACCAAGAAAGAATAAAATCGCTACTTCGGATACCTCAAAATTAATGCATAAATCCACAATGAACAGAATACTAATGATTTAAATAAAGACAGGATCAGTATTACTGATTTTCCCCTTTGCCCCAGGCTTCAGTGTGTCTCAACAAGGGACTCTCACTGATTTTTATTTAAAATTTTGATATTTTGATCATCACAAGTTTTTTGGCATTAATTTAAAAAAATGTTGCATTAAAATGTTATTTATCTTGGTCTTGGAGGTGTGTTTGTGTTCCACTAAATTTTGTACTTGGGTACTGGCCTCACCCATCACATCTACCACACCCTAGTTACTCTGCAAGATAAGAAATGGGGATAGATAAAAGAAGAAAGAGAAAGAAGAGATCTTTTTGTTCATTTTCTTGCCCGTGGAATTGCAGATGGGAGAAATAGTTGCATATACTATTACAGTACTTGCTGGAAAATAACAGAAATGATCTAATTGATAACCCCAGATAACACTGAAGAGGGAGCTCTAATCTTCCTTTTAAAAAACTCCAACCTAACTGCCTGGGAAGACAAAAGTCCACAGTAAACAGCTAAATTGGTGCTTTAATGTTGTTGATATTAAAGGATGAAGCAAATGCCTTGTTGTGTTGATTCCTCTTTCCTGCTATTTAAAGATACTCCTTCTAGGACCAATGAAAGTGTACGAGGAGATCTATGACTCCTGTGTGTTATATAATACCTGGCATATAGCTCTCTACCATTTTCATCTCTCAATTCTCATATTTGTCACTTAAGCCTCAAAACTACCATAGAATGAAGGCAGGAAAGGTGTTGCCCCATTTGACGGACAAGGTTCAGCCTCATTTTGCAGAGGAAGCTGGTCCAAGTCACATGACAAACTGCGGCAGACTGGGAACCAGAACTCTGGTCTTTAGACTTCAAGCACAGTCCCTTTCCTGTACACTGTGCTGTGTACTTCCGAAGCACACAGAGAATTGTTGTAAGTGGCTGCATTTGAGGGATTGCAGCTATAATCTGAGTTGGTTAGCAGCTGATCTCCCTGAGGCTATATTCAGTCTCCTAATGCTGTTTCATATTAAACAGGTTTGGGAGTGAGTCACTTGGCTGGCACATACCAGCAAAGTGATTGCTTCAGCCTTGCTTGGAAACTGTAGGTCCTCCCTTTGCCTGGGGGTAGCAATCTCAATGCAAACCTCAGCTATAATCTTGCAGACGCTCTGGGGCCAACTTTGTGTTTCACTTATATAATTTCAGGCTTCATTTAGCATTCACCGTTTCCCCTTCGGTGCCTACACGATTTGGTACAGATTCTCTTATACTAACACCCTCAGTCTACACACATTTTCCTTTGCTTGGGTGATGTTGGAGTAGAAAAGCAGACACGCCCTGCCAGGAAAACTCATTCAAAAAAGGGAAAAGAGGCTGGAATAGCCAGATGGGCTGCTCCCTGACACCCATGTGGGAATTAAAGGTGGGAAAGTTTTGATCACTTTAAGGAGGGAATTTGGATTTTTCTGTCTCTTTCTGTCCAGGGCTGAGGCATAGATCGCTGATGGTAATTAGTTTATGAGTCAGAAAACCCCTTTCTAAACTCTACTGGTCTCACTGGAGAGAACGCTGCCTGTCCTATGAACTAGAGGTAAATTAGGTGACCTCTCCCTCTTTTGCTACCTCTATGCCCCAACCAGACCTAGCAATTGCAACGTTTTATATTGTTATTTTATATTGAATGTTTGTTTACCTAGGTGTTTGGGGCACAGGAAGCATAGGGAGCATGTCTCCCGTCGTAATCTCAAAAACGTTGGGCTGCCGGGAGTGGTGGCGCATGCCTGTAATCCAAGCGATTTGGGAGGCTGAGTCAGGAGGATCAGAGTTCAAAGCCAGCCTCAGCAATTTAGCGAGGCCCTAAGCAACTCAGTGAGACCCTGTCTCTAAATAAAATACAAAAATAGGGCTGGGGATGTGGCTCAGTGGCTGAGTGTCCCCAAAAAAAAAAAATGGGGGAATTTCCCTTAAAAAAAAAAAAAAAATGTTGGGCCACCTTGTGGCCAGTTTTGTCATTGTTTCCCAAAATAATAATCCTCATTGCAAAGAAGTTCACGAAGTCTCCAGGAGAGGATAGATGATGGGCAGAAATGACGATATAATACACACACACACAATTAGTGCTGTTATGGCCTTTCCCACTGATCTGTCTGCAAAGTCCATTTGGTAACCTACCTATTCCCAATTTTCTCAAATCCCACTCTGGCCTCATTCACTTTTTCTCCGCCTCTTTCTTCTCTCCTTTTCTCATCTTCTGGTCTCCTCCAGATTTCTGCTCCCCACTGTCTTCTCAGCTCTGGTCAGTTCTTTATATATGGTCTCCTTTGACTTCTTTCAATACTCTTTTTTCACTCATTTTTTTTGATCAGCACAACAAAGCTCCAGAGTACACAGATAAACCTTGAAAAGTCTGAGAGTGTTGATATAAGAGGAGAAGAAGGCTATTGATATGCATGTTAATATTTTTATCCTGCTCATATATATCTTTGTTTTCTCAGCACTCACCTCTGCATCTAGCACCTATCAGATTTTCCGTCAATGATTGATGAATGAATCAAGTACTCTTAGTCTTTACCTCAATGTACCATTATTCCTGTCCTGATGAATGCCACCCTTTTCAAGGAGAGACTGGCAGATCAATAGTTTCAGTTTCTCCAATTAGTTGGATTTGCTTTAACAGCTGCAGGTGGAGGTAGCTCCAACAGGAAGTGGCAAACCCATCTCTTGTACCTCTTCTGTCCAATGCTCCCACACTCTGTATACCCCTGTGAGTAGTTGCTTTCTGTAGCCCCTCAATCCCTGGCCTGAAACTGGGCTGAAGATATTGCATTTGGCTCAGATTTTTATCTTCTATTGTTGATCCCCTCTGGACTCACCATTTCCCCTATCGCTGGCATTTTTTTTTTTTTTTTTTTGCCCTACATTCCTATTCCTTTTTCCAGTCTCCTAGCAACCATTTTCTTAACCCTTGCTGAATGCAAACTCTGACAGTTGTCTTCTTGCAGGATTCTGGATCTCAATCCTTAAGAACCATGATTCATGGTGGGAAAGGAAAAGGAAACGGTGCCCACCATCTGAAGAGCAAGGCTACTTATCCATGGCCAGCACTTCTTGCAGAGTTGATTGGAAGGTTAGTAATCAGTACATTTTGGCAAGAATATTGGATCTAAGTGACTTTTTTATAGTTTGACATTAAGATGCATTTCTACATTATGATAAAAGAAGAAAAGTGATAGAGGATGTCTGCAGAGTTAAGTTGGAAAGGAGACAATCTTTGAAGACACTGATGATTCTTCAAAAAGACAAGGCATGAGAACATTGTTGAGAGGACAAATATTTGTTGGATATTGAAGTTTTAAATTGTTCCTGGTTAGAATCCTCTAAATTCCACTGGTCCAATACTGCTCAAAATTCAAATGGGAGGTGATTTTGGCTATAGCCAGTCCAAGCAGAATTTACCTATAGCTATCTCATGTGCTTTTGTTTAGACTTGTTAGTTATTAAACATTAGCTAGAGCCTGGTATGAAGTCTTAAGATTATCTAGACAATGTCAACATTAGTAATAGTATTATTTTATTAGTACTTATTTATTTATTTATTTTGGTACTGGGGATTGAACCCTGCTATCCCTTTTTATGTTTTATTATTAATTTTTTTTTCTGTGCTGGGGATTGAATCCAGGGCCTTGTGCTTGCGAGGCAAGCACTCTATCAACTGATCTATATCCTCAGCCCTCTTTTTATGCTGTATTTTGAGATAGGGTTTCACTAAGTTGCTTAGAGGCTTTCTAAATTGCTTAGGGCCTGGCTGTTTCTGAGGCTGGCCTTGAACTTGAGATCCTCCTGTCTCAGCCTCCTGGGTCTGGGATTACAGGCATGTAATCACTGCACCTGGCTTATTACTATTTTTAATCAAGAATATGGTCTGTTGTTTTTAGTGTTTCATTTGTAGATAAACTTGCATATTCTCAGGTGTTTCTGTCTTTGAATGGACCAATAAAAGTGGTAAAATGAAGCTTAGTGGTGAAATGGATATGGTAATGTGGAACCAGAAGAATAAATATGCTCCTTTCCCTAAATAACACTAGGATGCCTGAAGAATAAATATCCTTACTCCCAGAGGTCTTCAGCAAAGGTGGTGTCTCAAGTCAGCAGAGAGGAGCCCATGGGAAATTATACCATAATATATAATTTTATTGAAAGATATTATAATATTATGTTATGTTGTATGCTAAGGAAGAGAGTTTACAATGGACGAGGACTCCAGAGGGGTGAGTTGTAAGAAAAGTAGGAGGATGAATCAAGGGGATGATGGAAGGAATGGAAGTAGAACAAGACAGACCATTATGGGGGCTAGCACTTGGGGTGGAGCCAAAGCTTGTCAAAGTGGAGAGGCAGGAAAAGCAATGTTAGGTCGCCTGGAGAATCTGTCTGAACCTCTAGCAAAAGGGATTTCTTAGCTCATGCAGAGGTGCCAGGTGGTGTCTTAGGCTAGGTGCTGCCCATGGTCAGGTCAGTGATGAGAGGCCTCTGCTTAGCAGAGGCTCTATGTTTCAGCATGAGCAGCCTCAGGTAAGGAGGGTAGAATTGTTAGATCTGAATTAAAAGAAAGAGAATTATAAATGCTCTCAGCCTTCTGTGCAGTGCATCTATGCATGGGTTCTGATAAATTATCCAAACATTTCTTCACGTTCATGACATGCTCTCATCCCTTGGTGTCCTCTTGGAAGCATTGGACCTCTGGCTATAAATTCCTCAGGGTTAGGAGAGATAAGAATCCAGCTCCTAAACTCACTAACCAAACCAGTTTGACTTGGTGACCATAAAACAAAGTTGCTCCCTAAAGTCTTTAATATGATGACAGTGGGTCTTCCAGGCACCTGCTCCCCATTGCCAGGGTTACCCTACCTCACCCAATCCTGTACTAGGCAGGAGCCCAGTCACTGAAGATTTAGATATGAAGCCAAGAACTTGGTCCAAGAGGGGGGAAAAACCCACTATAAACTCAAGTTTTGTGGAAACTGATAAATCAATTCAGGAAAGGCACAAAGATGAATGCAAATGCTGAAACAGCTAGTGGCTGACCTGATCTTTATGTAATTCAGAGCTCAGCGGCCCCATAGAGATTGCCAAGCTTGGTTTGAGACCCATCCCAGGCCTGGAGGTGGGTGGAGCTGACAGTTTTCCTTGTCACTCCTGCTCTGATTCCTGACTTTGACTGAGTTCTTCTCCATCGCATGTGGACCTCATTGCAGAAACCAGCTCCTTCTGCTTGTTTCCTTCTAAAGCACCACTCACAGCAGTAGCATATTGTAGAACTTTGCTGGTGGGAGCTACAGATCAGCACTAGCCAGTGAATAAAGATCCTCTTAGCCATTTCTGCCAACTTCTAGAATCCACACTCCCACCATGGTGCCTAACTCTCTTCTTGCTTCCTCTTTCCCTCATCTACTTCCTCGTTACTTCACTCCCTCTCACTCTATCCCCTGCTTTTTGGTGATGCTGGGGGACCAAACTCAGGCTCTCACACATGCTAGGCAAGCACTCTACCACTGAGCTATATCCCTGACAATCCCCCGACCCCCCCTTTCTTTTTTTTTAAGCAGTGGTCTCTGCCCACCTCAATCCCAGTGCTCACTTGTTTTTCCATCTAACTTTTCGAGACATTTTCCTACACAGGGGTAGTTTCTTCCCTAAAACAAATTCCACAGTCAACTGGGTAGAAGACTTTCCTTACCTATTTTCATTGCCTCCTGTAAAAAAACAGCTGGCTTCCAGGGTGTGCCATGGGACTTAACCTGCAGGTGCATTTTAAATGGTTCCTGATAACAAGGGGCAGAGGAGGTAGAGGGAATTATGTAGATAGCTTTGGGCAGTCCTGGAATAGACTAGTGACTTTCTGAACCCAGTGGTTGGTTCTTACCTGCTTCTCAATGTGGGCCCCTGAGCTGACTCCAGTCATGAGAACTTTCCAGATCACTTGTATGCTTGTGCTTGGATATTGTGGAAAATGCAACTGTTTGTTCTTTGTTCATTCTCTTTCAAGTAACAACAAGTCTTCCCTCCGCTCTTTCTTTTGAACTCCTGGCTCAAAGATACCTTCCTCCTTTCTCACCAGGAGGAGGACAGACACAAAATCTCTTTGTTTAGTACCTGAAAACTCAAGTGTTTCTTTTTCACCTAATTAGAAGGAAGTGTTTTTCCATTCACTTCATTTTCTTTCTGGAATTTGCTAACTGAAGGTGAGTAGTTTAGTTTACACACAAGGTTTGTTCATTAAGTAACAGCCTTCAGGCCAGGTTGCCCTTATCAGGACTTAATATCTAACTCAGCATTGGCTAAACCAGAAAAAGTTGCTGGTAGGTTCTTTTGTGAGGGCAAAGGGTCTTCAAGATGGTGTAACAGCTCTTTTCTGGAAGTTGTGTTGAAGACTTAGACCTTCCAAGGAGTATAACCTGAGACATTTGGGTATTATTTTAAAAAAATATTTTTTAGTTGTCAATGGATCTTTTACTTTATTTATTTATATGTGGTGCTAAGTATTGAACCCAGGGCCTCAAACGTGCCAGGCAAGCATTCAACCACTGAGCCACAACTCCAGCCCCAATTGGGCATTTTTGACAGACATTAAAGATGGCCACCACTTGGCCAGTTTCTTGCAATGATGAAGTAAGACACATGACTTGGAACTCTGAGAAACAAAGAACAACCCAAAGAGTTTTTTACATTACTCATTTCAACAAGTCCACTTTACTTTGTACTCAAGAAAACATGAAGTACATATCACCTGTATCCTAACTAGTTTCTCCCTTCTTTGCTATGTATGGTAGGTAGAATTTTGGTATCAGGACTGTTGCCCCCCTGGTGCTATTCCAGTGGTTTACATTATGTTAATTGGCAAAAGAGACTTTGCAAATGTAATTAAGATGATTAATCAATTGACCTTAAAATGGATTCTCTGAGTGGGTCCAATGTAATTACAGAAGCCCTTAAAGCAGGAATTTCTCCCAGCTGAAGACATGAGAGAAATTCTGAGTGCAAGGATGTGATGTACTGTGGTTGGATCTAAGATAAAGGGGCCATGTGTAAGGACCAAAGAGAGGTCTAGAATAGCAAGGAACTGATTCTGCCAACAACCTGAGTGAACTTGGAAGTGAATTCTTTCCCAGAGCCTCCAGAAAGGAGCACAGCCCTGCCATCGCCTTGACTTGGGCCTCGTGAGACTCCAAGCAGAGAACCCAGTTGCACTGCACTGTGCTCAGACTTCTGACCTACAGAAACTGTGAGATAAGAAATACATGCTGGTTTCACCTTCCAGAGCGTGTGATCATTCACTGTAGTAATAAAACATGATTGTGCCATGTTTATGCCTTTTTTTTTTTTCTTTTTCTTGAACCAGAGATTTAACTCAGGGGCACTCAACCACTGAGCCACATCCCCAGTCCTATTTTGTATTTTATTTAGAGACAGGGTCTCACTGAGTTGCTTAGGGCCTCACTAATATGCTGGGACTGACTTTGAACCACGATTCTCCTCCCTCAGCCTCCAGAGCCACTGGGCTTACAGGCATTTACCACCGCTCCTGGCCAGTTTCTGCCTTTTGTTTGAAAAAGAATGAACAGTGGAGACCTCCTTGCTCAGGAGGGGTTGAGCAAGCAAGCATCTTCATGGCAAGATTCTGTGGACACACTTGGTCACTGTGATCCCAGGGCAGGAGGTTCAGCCTCCTGTTTTATAATCTATATCTGCACAGTCCAATGCAGTAGCCACTGGCTTCATGTGGCTTAAATTGAAATGAAATAGAACTGAAAGTCCAGTTCCTCAGTTTTGTTAGGTACATTTCAGGTGTTCAATATCCATGTGTGGCTAATGGCTACTGAATTGGAAGGCACAGGTATAGAACATTTCCTATATTGTAGAAAGTTCTATTGGAAAGTTCTGTTCTTGATGATAATCAGTGATGACATCCAGTTGCAACTGTTCTTTTTTCTCATTTGGGGCACTGAGAGATTGGATTCCTCTACTCACTAGAACTATTACAAAGTAGAAATCATGCAAATTCTCTTGACTGTAGCAAGAAATATATGATTTTTTTTGTGGAAACTTTCATGTCTCTATTTTCTTCCCTTATGATTTACATAATTTATCTCCTGAGGTTAGAGAGCCCTAGACAGAACATTCTGGGAATACCAGTGACAGGGCATAAGGTCTTTCTTTTTTTTTTTTTCCAGGTGGAGGAAGATTTCCTGCATGGTGAATGGCCAAGGAGTACCCTGGCCTAGACCGCAGGATTTCCCAAGGGTTTCCTGCTACAGCAAGACAAAGATACCTGCTAGGGCAGGCCAGTAAGGTCATTCCCTGAAGAAAACAGACTAAGGCTATTAGATTTGCCACAGTGTGCCCAAAGGGGACACTAACCTAGAAGAGGAAAATGAGGCTTATTCTCTTGGGAGACTGAAACATTCAGCTTCGGGATCAGACTTCTGCCTTGGTTTCAAACAATGAGAAATGATGCTTAAGACTTCTTGGCCGAACTTGATTGTAACTGGTGGCCAAGGACTAAAGCTTGCAGGTGATGTATTTGAAGAGAGATACTGCAGGCCCAGGTAAAGAGCCGATCTTTGGGGCCAGAAGACCTGAGTTTGAATCCTGTAACTATACTGCTATTACTCTGAGTTAGTGAAACTTCACGAGTTGTAACTTTTGTTATCTGTGATGCAGATAAAAGTAAACCTGAGGACTAAACCCTGAGAATTCCAGCAGTTAGATTTAGGAAGATAAGAAAACTCCAGTGTTCTAGGGGTTTGCTGTTGAGTTGTGAGGGATAGAGATTTACACAGACTCTGGCATGTAGGATGCACTCAGGGAACAATAGCTCATATTACACGTGTGTCAGCTTAGGTTTCATCAGAAAAGACTGTCTAATCCCATCCTTGGTCAGTCACTTGTGTAGTTTTGTCTCCAAGACCACCTCCATCACCACTCCTATGGCCATGACCTCACCCCAGATATTTTGATAGTTGTATCGCCCCCCAATATCCTACATCACTCTCCAAACATCCCACTTTCTCATCTCTATCCAATATGTTCCTCTGAATACCTGATTCCCTATAATTGTCCCATTCCACCAAGACTTCCCATCCAGTATTTCACTGAGGAAAATAAAGGTGACCATAGGACTCTCACCAGCTCCTACCACATATACATCCCCTTCCTGGCCTTAGTGATCACGGTCTCTGCCTTTCCTCCTGCTGTGATGGGCAAACTGTGCTTCTATCTAACATTAGCCTCACCACCTCTGCGCTGCATCCAGGGCCCTCCTTTCCTACTCTAGAACTTTATTCCTGCAATTGTCCTTCTCTTCTGCAATTTTTCCTTTCTCACTGGATCATATCCATGGCACCAAATACAACATTTCTCATATTGAAAACATTCGTGCTAGACTCCTATCCTTCAACTATCACCTCTTTTCTCAGCTCCCCTTTATGGTGTCTTTCATTGGTGATTTCTTATCTTCCTGAATCTAACTGCTAGAATTCTCAGGGTTTAGTCCTCAGAAGTCTGCTGTGGTACACTCACCCCCTGGAATCACGGGCGGTTCCATGGCATTAAACACCAATGCTACATGCCCTGCCAGGACCTCTCCTCTGAACACAGGCCCTTAGATCCAACTGCCTATTCATCATCTCCACCTGAAGAGATCCTGGGTATCTCAAGTATGTCTAAAAATGAAATGTTGATTTTTCAGTCCCCAGTCCCCAAATCTTCTCCTCCAATAGTTGCCCATGGTTCAAGAAATGGAATTCTATTATTCTATTTGCTTATGCTAAAAATCTTGTTTTTTCTTTGAACCCTCTGTTTCTCTTACATACGTCATCTAGTCAATCAAAAAGCAAAGGGAGAGTGAGAATCCTGAAAAGTTATTTTGACTAAGCCAGGTAAAAATACACAGACACCAAAGAATACTCCCTTTTAGAGACAATTACTACTAACCTGTATGTATTCACACTGTATTCAACAAATATGCATGCTATATTTTATATACAACAAAATATTTTATTTACAACACCAGGTGGTGTTGTAGGTGATGGGGATATAGCAATGAATAAAACCAGGTAAAATTTCATGGAGCTTAAATTCTACTATGGGAAGACAGAAAACTTGCCAGATGGCTAAAGAAAAATACATCAGAAATGACAGAGAGTATGGAAGGATGCTGTCTTAGGTGGTTATGGCAGTTTCTGAGATAGATGACATTTAAGCATAGGCATTTAAACATTAAATACAGATGCTGGGCCGATATGTGGGAATAAATGATTAAGCAGAGATCCTGAGACAAAAGCATGTTTGGAGTGTCCAAGAAGAATAGGCCTCCTCTGGAGGAGTGAGTATGGGGGCTGTGGGGGAAATGAGGTCAGAGGGAGCCTTGATGAGGTCAGAGAGGCTTTGCAGCCAGAGATGGGCTATTTTTTTCTGACAGGTAGGAAGTCAAAGAAGCAGAGGTACCTCCTGGTCTTACTTGCATTTCAGAAGGCTCTGGCTGGAGAATAGGGAGTTGGGAGTGGTAACAGGGTGACTGGTTTGAAGCCTGTTCCATCCCTCCAGGTGTGAGAAGAGCATGCTTGAGTTAGTTACTGTGTTTGAGTTAGTTACTGTGGTGATGTAAAGTACTGGAGTCAGAATTCTTTTGAAGTTTGACCTCACAGATTTTCTGAGCACATGGTAGATGCACGATTTATATTAGTTTAGCGAATGGATACATAGGGAGGAATGTTCTGGGGCAAGGCAGGACTTTTCCCTGACCTGATGGAAATTCCTACTGCTGACCTACCTTTCCCCTTTGCTCTCTTTCTTTGTTTGTTTGCAGCTATCTGATGACAAATGCTTTGTTCCATGTGCCCTGACTCTGGAAGGGGTATCCTCAAGATTAAACATGAGAATATTCCTACTGGAAAAGGTCTATAATTCTAATTTAGTAAATTTGGTTTCTGGATGATTTGCAATTCATTTGTCTAATTTCCCTCAGTCTGACCATCTCTGTGCTAATAAAGTCAAGCTCCAGATGGAAAGTTGAAGCCCAGAGTGGAACATGGTGGTCCCATGTGATCCTTTTATACTGTTGGACCCATCCTGAGCTATTATCAGGGCTTATTTTTGAGAAGTTTCTCTTACTTCAGCAATACAGACTTCTATTACTCTTCAGATTTGTGTTGTAAAATTTCTAATCTATGGAATTAATATAATTTGCCAAGAAACCAGTTTTTAAATTTGTTTGTTTGCTGTACTGGGGATTGAACCCAGGATACTTTACCACTGAGCTACATCCCCAGCCTTTTTTATTTTTTATTTTGAGACAGGGTCTCACTAGGTTGTCCAGCCTAGTCTCAAACTTACTACCTTTTGAAGGAACCCAGTTTTGATTGTGAGATTCATGGAGTTCTTAATTTCCCTTTGTTCAGTTCCATAAGTACAATAATGCCTGCCAGGACTATGTCTAGGGTGGGGTAAGTGAAGTGCCAACAGCTAAAAGTTTAAGGAAGTACTCACTCTTAGTGCCATGCAGGTGGGGGTCAGCACCTGAAAACAAGTGCTTCCTTAACCGTTCTTGTTCTGGGTGCCCCGAGAGCTTTACCCAATCCTGGCCCTGATGCCTACAGAGAAACATTTTTCTTCATTAACCAGGCCGTTGTAGTATCAAGAGCAGGATAGTTCCCTACTGTTTAGACTGTGCAACAGAAAGCTGCTTTCAGAGAAAGCAGAAGACATGGAAGAGGATCCTTGTTCTCCAAAGCTCTGCCAATTTAGAAATTAAAACTGGTGGGAAAATGGGGATGAACATTATGGAGTTTTGTTTCAGAATCAACTCAACAAGCCATTGGCATTCCATTTGTTGAGGACTATCTGGATCTAGTATCTATAGCATTTCTGCCATGTTTCCAATTCCTTGGATAAGCATTCTAAAAAGTGTCCATTCTCTACTTTCTTCTTCTGTACCTTCTCTATACATATTACAAAAATTAACAGAGTAAGGGCTGCAGTGTAAATGCTTTGGACAATCAGGTAAAGCTTTTTTTAAAAAAGGTTGGGTTAACAATTTCCATTTTTAAAATGAGCCCAAATTGACTGAGTGATTCTAAATTAGCTCTTTAGTTTTTACTATAAACTGCTGATAATGCCACTGTTAATTTCAATTATTTAGAGGCAACATTAATTCATGTGAAACAAGAACAGCGATAAAGACAGAAAGGAATAAATTACTAGCTGCAGGACAGAATGACATTTTGACTGGCACAGAGATTTTTTTCTTTCACATACTTTCTGCTTTGACATTTCACTTGGCACAAACATTTCACAAATTCTTGACCTAATCTGATGTACTGTTGTTTAGCAATTGCTGACATGACATGTTTTAACCTCAAGCTTGCTGGATTCCAAATGTTACCTTCTCCTGTCAATCAGGGTTGGATGACCTCCAAAAAGCAGTACAAGCAGAAGTCTATGTACCTAGGAGGTTAAGTGTATTTGCCCGGAAGGGAGAAGGGGCAGTTTGAAGTAGGAGTTGGGGGAAGAGGGGAGGGATGATGTCATTTAGGACAATTATGGGGTGGAAAAAATGCAGAAGACAGATTCTTAGGAACCCTGGGATCTGGAGAGAGACGTCAACAACAAACATAAAACCTAGAAATAAACCTAACAATGGGATGCATAATAGCAACAACAGAAATAGCCAACTAGGGATAGAAGAGATTTCAGATAACAAAGAAATACATTATCTTCCTCTAAGGGAAGAATGTGTTGTATAAAAATGTCACTTCTCAAATTATTGCTATAACTTGACCATCTCCAAGTCCCGCTGCTTGCTGATATGGAAGAGATCACATTCATATTAATATCTATGCTTTGCTCATTCATTAGGTCATTTACATCTTTTGTATCCCAAGACTTTACTGAAAAACAAGCCAACTCACATTACTCTGCTCTGATCATCTTTCTAGGGCTATATCAGTTAGAAATGCTTTCATTTGCAAGTAGTAAAACAACTCCATTGATAGTGTTTAAATAATAAAGAAATGTAATTTTTGCCTCTCAAGTAGTCCACAGATAGTCAGTTCCAGGTGTAATACATTTAGTCACTCAACAAAATCAAGGACCCAGGCTCTTTTTGTTTCTTTCCACTGCCAATCTGGGAGAGTTGCATTTTATCCTTAGAAGTAAATAACCATGTTCAGAGCATGAAAAAGGGGCAGGGACAAAGGGTTTTCTTCTTAAAATCTGGGTCTTTTTTTTGTTTGTTTGGTTTTTGTTTTGTGGTGCTGGGGATTGAACCCTGGGCCTTGTGCATGTGAGGAAAGCACTCTACCAACTGAGCAATATCCCCAGCCCAAAAGCTTTTTTTTTTTTTTTTTTTTTTAATCAGTCAAGAGAATTTTCTTTCTAGAGCATGCCCCTAGCCTCAGGATATTTCCCTTTACATCTCACTGACCAACTGACCAAAGCTGGGTCATGTGGCCCACCCCTAGACTAACCACTGGCCAAGGAGAATAGCAATTGCCACAATGGGCTTTGACTAAACATGATTCATCCGTGGGTACTGGGACACATGGCAGCTAGAACAAAACTAGTTCTGTGTTATGAAGAAAGGAACCTGGTTATTGGGTAGGCAATCAACAGCATTTGTCCAAAGATATGACACCTACAGGCATTTGAGAGAGGCCCTCTACAAGACCATTGCTCTTCTGGCTGCTCCAGACTCTGATCTGCAAGGCATGGACGTTCTCCCTGGGGTTGCTCTAAGTCCGTGGAGGGTCACAGCTGCTAGTCTACCTGCAGAGAGGTAGAGAGAGGTCTTCTAAGAAAAGTGCTGTGTAACCTGGATCCCATAACAAAACTGCTTATGACCTATCTGGCAAAGATGCTCAAAGAAACAGCGCCTGCTTGTGACTCCTCTTCCATGGAGACGTCGTGGCAGATCCTGCAGGGGGCTCACTCAACATCTTTCTCATCTCCTTTCCTCACCTCCATTCTGGAGGCTGGAGGTTATACATCATCTTGGAGCCTCCTTTGCAGGGAAGGATAATCATGTACGGAACAATTTGGAGTTATGTTAGGTAAGCAGAAATTTGCTAAGGATTTCTGGAAAAAAACGTTTGTTTTCCTGATAAAGGCCTCAGTGTCAGCTTGCATCACCTGGCTGTTTAAATTTCACATGATCCTAGCCAATGTGAATGGGATTTTTGAGGGGGATGAGAGCAAAATTATTCTAAAGTTTGTCTTGAATAGATAAATGAGAATATTTAGAATTTAAATTTTATTAGGACAGGGATTATAAAAGGGGAGTTTCCTTTTGTTTCTTCCAATGCTTTTATACTTCGACAAGTCTTCCTTATTCTGAACTCTATTATGTATTTACCTTTCTTCTGGTTTCATTTTTTTGTATTAAAAAAACCCATGTATCAAAAAGTCACCACCAGCAAATATAGGAGACAAACAACAAACTGGGAAAGTCTCTCTGCTTGAGCATGGTAGAGGACCATGACATCAGAGCATGTTACTGGAGCAAGGGGTCTTCTCTATATCATGGGCAGATGAGTATTGTTGTGTCTGTCAGCTTTTCCTTGCTGTAACCAAAATACCTGATAAGAACAACTTAGAGAAGGAAAAGTTTATTTTGGCTCACAGTTTTAGATGTTTCAGTCCATGGTTGGCCAACTCCATTGTTCTAGGTCTAAGGAGAGGCAGAACATCATGGTAGAAGGGTGTGGGGGAGGAAAGCTGCTCAGCTCATGACAGAGGGGAAGGAGAGAGAGAGAGAGAGAGAGAGAGAGAGAGAGAGAGCGAGAGAGAGCACCAGGAGCTAAGAACAAAATATGCAGTCTCCAAGGCATGGCCCCAGTGACTCACTCTTTCTAGCCATGCCCCACCTGCCTACGTTAACCACCTGATAAACAATCTGAATGACTGTGGTGTCAAATGGATTAATCTGCTGATTAGGTTATAGCTTTCATAATCTAATTTTTCACCTTTTGCATTAACATAGGAGCTTTGGGAGATACCTCATATCCACACCTTTAACAGTTAATATTCCTAAATATTATTATTATTCTCATTTTGCTAATAAGGAAATTAAGAAGGTAATTTGCTCAAGATTAAGTGGGATAAACTGGAATCCAAATCCAGGTGTTTTTGATAATAAAAAAAGTCAGTCTGTACTTATTCTGCTATACCTTGCCACCAACAAAATCCTGAGAGAGGATTACTTTTCAACAGAATTAGAAATAACTAGAGGAGTGAGACAGGAGAGGGTGATTTGACACATGGTGTAGAGGAAAGGAGGGGTATAAATTAGAAAGAAAAGATGCAAATGGAAGTTATTTACAATATATAGTCCAAATTGGATCTAGGATCATTGGGAATAGACAGGGAGGAAGGATGGACCTCCAACCCATGTTGCCTGGGATCTGGACTGAATTCTTAACCACACACAGTCAAGGCAGTGTAGGAAGTGCACAGAACTTTTATATAGAATATATCTTCCTTGATTCTCTTCCATTACTTACTAACTACATGTCAAAATGAGGATAAAATAGAATCCCTGAGTAATCCAAACATGGCTTATATCAGATTGCAGTGTTCTTTCCTCCAAAGGTACCAAGGTTGGGGCTTTTCTGTTAGACATTCTGATTCTTGCCAGATTGTGCTCTCAGACACCAATGGAACAATCCTAGAACTAATTTAAAGATGAAGATAGAGCGATTTGTTTGCTGACAACATGCACCCAGCAAGCACAATTTGACTCTGATTCCGTCTATCTAGACTCCACTGATTAAACATTCCATGCTCATTTCCCAGCTTGACATAGCAAGAGACCTATGATTGCCCCTAGTTATCCAGATAATGGCAATAGGTGCAATGTATTTAAATAGGAGTGGCCACTGTTTATTGACAAAGATAAAATTAGATAAAAAGATTATGCTTACCATTGATAATTTCTGTCAGTACTATTCATATGACTGAACAATGAATTCCACAGTGGAATAGGACCATTTAAAACTAATGTTGCTCAATTTATAGCTGGCTTTTCAAAATCTTAACTTTAATCACTTACTTGCTCAACACAATTACAGCTGTAAATAAAAATTCATTAAACTTGAGCATGAAAAATTCAATTTATGAAAATTTACCAAACAGAAAATTTGGCCAAGTTCTATTTCTAAGTGAAGATCAGGTGTCACATGGAAGTAGACTTACCACTATTTGCAAAGAAATCCTTAATACAAGTAATATGATAGTGAAATGCCAGTTTATCATATTGATCAATTAATCTAAAGATTATCATAATAATGTTTACTAAGTAAAAATGACAGATATCAGAATTTATGTTACTTCTCCTCCTTAATAAGACAAAGAATGCTTGATTAAAAATGGCCATAGCCTTTTCCTAGTTTCATTTATTTGCATATTATTTTATTATCACTCTGAGCTATTGCTTTGATGTTTGTAGAAGCAATAATTTTGCTGGAAACCTTGAAATTAATTTAAAAACAATTTGATATCCAATTTTTCAGCCAACAATAAAAGCAAAAAGCAGACAAAACTAATCCCAATGCATTGGCATGAACATATTTAAAGAGTTCATGAGGGTGGAAAAAAACATTCTTGCCTCAGATGGTTCTTAAATATTCATAATTTCATATTTGTACGAGAGACCTACACACATATCAAAGCAGTCCCTGGTACAAAGTAGGTGCTGAGGAAATGTTCATTAAATAATTAACACATTTTGCCAAATACAGGTAAATGTATATCACCACATCATAGACCATACTTTCTAAAAGTTACTGAATTTTAAACAGTGTGAAAGTCTACTCCAAAGATGTGTGGCCCATTTGCTGGAGGGCATAGGGTGCAAAGTCCCTCAGACAAATGTTACTTCATATGTGTTTTGCACAGCATGACAATTTTAACTACCTTTCCCCGATCCTTTTCAATTTCTGCACCTGTGAACTTAAATATTATTAGAAAGGTTCCATCCTTCCCCCAGGGAAGCCACACTTTCCACTTCTTATTTTAGAAAGAATCTCTGTTGGATTAGTTGCACTTGTACAATTTTATCTGGATTTTCAAAACTTCTTATAAAAATTTCTTTCCTCATGGGCCCCCAGGCCTGAAAGAACACAATATACCAGGTTTTGTTTTCATTAGCCAGTTTATTTTACTGCTTAATAACAGTTTTACTGGGTCATAACATTTTGGTTTTCTACATTCATTTAAAATCTCTCCCAAATCCATGTAATTTTGTCTCATGTCTTATTCTGAATGTTTAGTGAATATCCAATCAATCCAATTGCATGTTTGTGTTATTAGAGTTGAAAAGGATTTACGAGCCACATTGTCCTATTTGAGGACAGAGGAGGTACCTATTATGGTTTGGATATGAAGTGTCCCCCCAAAACTCATTTATGAGGCAATGAAGAATTTTCAGAGGTGAAATGATTAGACTATGAAGTTTAACCTAATTGGTGGATTAGTCTAACTGATATGGATTAACTGGGTGGTAACCGTGGGCAGGTAGGGTATGACAGGAGGGGATAGGTCACTGGGGATGTGCCTTTGGGGTTTATATTTTGTCCCTGGTGAGCAGAACTCTCTCTGCTTCCTGATTGCCATGTCCTGAGCTGCTTTCCTCCTCCTCTACACCCTTCTGCCATTATGTTCTACCTCACCTCAGGTCCAGAGCAATGGAGTCTCTACAGACTGAAACCTCTGAAACCATGAGCAATAAATAAACTTTTCCTCCTATAAAATTGTTCTTTTCAGGTGTTTTGGTCAAGCAGTCATAAACCTGATTAAAACAGTACCACTCCTTCAGGGAGTGTACTTCAGGGAGTGGCCAGGGTTTCCTGAGCAAAATAGACTCCATTGTAGCTCAGGCAGGGTTGAGGTATAATGAGCAGGGCCTGGAGTTATCAAGGAGTCAGCCATGCAAAGCACTTACCAACTGGTCAGGTAGAATTTACTCAAGGTTTTGTGTTTTGGAGGTGGTCACCGAAGGTACCACATTATGGAGAACTTGGCTTCTGCATCTTGGTTTCTGTCCATCCTTTTTTCTTCTCTTCTCCTGAGAGATTATCGAAGTAAGTGCCAGAAAATGTGAGTGCAATTTTGCTCTCCCCAGTTGCAGGCATTGGGTTGTCTACCCAGTGTGTCTTTTTTCCCATCACCCCTTTCCAGCAGACCTGACTTTATGTAGGAATCCATCTCACCTCCATCCTGCACCCGCAGTGTATGCTTCAAGAGAAGCTAACCCTTCTCACTTCCAGGGCTGGTCCTGATTGATCAGATGGGATGCCTGTTCCTTTTGTTGGGGAATGGGTAATGAATAGGCACGTGACCCAGTCTGAATGATAGATTCAGATTGGAAGAAGTGTGCTGGGACTTCTGGGGAGGGACCTCAATTTCTAGGAGAGCTCCTGGCAGCAGCTGGCTTTCTCCTCCTATGACATCCTAACTAATATAACTAAAAGCATCATTAGATGTGTCCCCAAATGCAAGCTTTATGCATTCATACTTTTAATTCACACTTTTGGGAAGGCAGTCTTTGTCCTCCCCCTTTTCCCTTCATGAAGAGGGACTTTAAAAAAGTTGTGGTTAAAAAAAAATGTTATGGTAACATACACAAAGTAAAGTTTGCCATTTAAACCATTTTAAGTGTTTGATTCAGTGCTGTTAAGTCCATTCACGTTGTCTTGTGACCATTGCTACTATCCATCTCTAGAACCTTTTCATCATTCTAAACTGAAATTCTGCCCATTAAATACTAAGAGGGACTTTGCATTGGTCTGGATTCCACGGTGTGGATGGAGTGAGCCCCTGCTTCCTAGAGGAAGAAGTTGCAGTGTGTTCGAATGTCACACACATAGAGTTGGCCTTCTCTTTAACTCACACAGTGGGAAGGAGGAGCTGTGCCAGGGTTTGCCTCCATGTGGGAGCCCTGAATATCTTGATTCCTTTACTTTTCTTTTTATAACGTTCTGAAAGGGGGCTGGTGGTCTGTTAGACAAAAACCAAAACCAAAAATCTCCCTTCATTCTTTATCTGAAATTAAAATTCAGCTGGGTATCCTATATTTTTATTTGCAAAATATGGTTCCTGGGGTAAAGAGAATGAGCCCATTGAACTTGGTGAATGGAAGGACAGCAGTAGTGGACACCAGTGCATGGCCATAAGGACCATCCCAGAAGCCAGTGACCTCGGCAGAGATGAGCACAAGAGAGAAAACGATAGTGGGTTCACCTATCATCTCATCTCCTTGAATGGCAGGATGGAACATGAGCTGTGCCTTGTACACACCCCACCTGGATTTAGATTGCGGGAGGGAGAGGAAAACATAGGCAAAATCCTGAGCTAGTTGAGTATTGACCCAAAAGGACTTGAGAGAAAAAGCCTCAAAGAGACAGTTACTCGATATTGGTGAGATTAAGCAGAAATGAGAAGGAGGAGCTGTGCCAGGGTTTGCCTCCTTGGCCTGCTGCAGGCGGCATGGTGAGACAAGCAACATAAGAACCAGGTTCAGTTATAATGTAAAGAGAGTCACTTCTTTCACATCTGAGTCTGTGAGTGAAAATTTGCATCTGCTAAAGGTTAACAAAAATGAGACTGATGAGATTGTGTCCAAGGTCCCTTTTGTATTGACAATTTCAGGGCTGTAGGGTGAGACTTGAGGTCCCTGAGACACGGGTTAGGTGAGGGTGAGAGATCTTGATCTCCACCTACAGCCTGGTTCTGGAGACCTAGTAAATGGGCATGGGGAAGAGGAAAATCATGACCACTGGAGGGTAAGGCGTCCTGGGTTTTTATTTTGGCCTTAAATATTCAAAACTGCACTTGCTAGAGTTAATTAATTACTATTAGCATGGAAGGCAGCTGATTTATGCTGATTAAGCTCTTTCAGGAGCTGTTCTCTTAGGAGAGCTGTGAATCCAGGGAATCAAGTGGTGAATAAGCGCTATTTTTTGCGGGGAGAGCCACAAAGGACTGTAGGCCCAGGAGGCCAGAAGGCTGAGAGGATGGTTGAAGACTGCCATGCTTGGCTTCTCGCCTCAGTGAGTACGGTATACCACAGGCACTGTGGATTCTCCCTGAGTGCAGAGAAAGCTTAAAGAAGGCTTCCCCAACACTGCAGAGGAGAGGGGGTACAGGCTGAGAAGCATGTCAGGCAGGAAGCCAAAAAGAAAGAACCCTGAGAGGAAATGGTAATCAGGAGGAGCTGGTGGAGGAGAGGCATCTCTCCCTAGGGTCCAGGAGGCCATTCTCAGTTAATGCCAGTTAAGGGCTGGCATTAACTGGGAAGAGCAAGGCTGTTCCTGCCCAGTGACAAAGACATGAGTCACTGAGATTGGTGACCAACTCCCTTCTGGGGAAACTTGTGGCCTGCTGCAGGCGGCAGGGAGAGACAAGCAGGATATGGCCCCGCCCACCAGGATATATCGGTGTGGTTGATCAATATTCACCGTAGAGATTTACATATGAAGGAGTGAGCGCAGGAGCCTGAGGAACCCTGCAGAATATTTTTATTGGCATTGCAGACAAAACATAGAAGGCTGAGGGTAGAGATGGGCAGAGGCCGTAAACATGTCACACTCTATTTTAAAGGCTGCCATTTGTGAAGAATAATGAGGAATGAAAATTGAAGTATTGGCTATCCCCAGTGTTAACTAGCAGGCTTTGGTTTTCTAGATTGTGGCTTTTGATACCAGTGCTCCTGGCAGAGATTACTGCACTAAATCTGGGAGGACCTGTTTGTCAGGAAACACCTACCTAATTGAGAGATTCCATCCCAAATGTGAAGGGGTGGGGGGAAATTGGTCTAATAAAAGAATGAAGTCAGGAATAAAGAGGACAACCATTAGGAAGAAAGAATGAAAACAGAAATTTTCTGGTAAAGTATCCAGGAACTGAGTTAGAAGTGGAGTATGTGGACTTTGAGATTCCTTAGTGTGCAGAATCTGGGGAACAAACAAAATGTATTTAACACTTTTACACAATAAGGTAGACATATCTCATAACTGGGGTGCAAAGGGAACCAACGACTGGCCCAGGCCTGTTTGCACTGGGTGAAATGTGAGGAGGGCTGAGGCTCAGAACAAGCCAAAGCTTGTGGGAGGAGAAAGGGCTGCAGATGAGCTGAAGGTTTTTTAAAAACTACACTTGGAACAAGAAGAACATGGAAGGTGTAGGCCTGTAGTTTGGGACATTTAGTGCAATATTTGCAAATGATAAACACTCTCCTAGGTTTGCTTATGTCTCTCCCAGTAAGGGAATACTTTTCAAGCTCCAAGTAGCCCAACAAATACTCGGAGAAAGAAAGATAAGGAAAGTGATCCAGGTTCCAAATATTTACCTGTTAGAGATGTGCTTGCTGAAAAATTGCTGCTAATTAACTTGGTGCAAAAAAATGAAGAATGGTGAGGAGATAAAAGAGATCTTTACACAAAGGGATTTGAGGACTTATTTTAGAATATCTCTTCAGTGGACTATCCTCTCCCAGCACTCCAGGAGTATTTGTTAAACTTAATGGCTGGCCTTGCCCACTCACCTGCAAACCCTCTTAATGCCAGATTACAGAGAAAGGGCATAACAGAGTTAAACCCTCGGATTATAGATCAAGGTAAAAAACACTACTGATTTCCTATTCTCAAAGGCATGTGCACAGAGCAGACAAGGTGGAAAGGCAATAGGAGGTACTCTGGTTCTGAGGGGAGGGGAGGAGGCCACCATGTCATTCTCTGCTAATCTGACACCTGTTCCTAGCAGGTGACTTAATCACCAATCCCTTAAAATAGCAGCTTGTTTTAGGCATCCTGGGTTCCTAGTTAAAAAGATTCTTCCTTGGTTTCTTTTAAAGAGCAATAACTAGTGAGAGCATGAAATTTTTGGGAAATACTTTGGAAAGCAAAAAGAATTAGACAAATCAACTTTGACCTCATTTCCTGGAAATAGCCTCTGTCGACATTTTCTTTTACAATATTTAGCATAAGTTTGGAATAGAATGTTTATTATAAATTTGGAATATTATAAAAAAGCTTAAATTATGAATAAAGTAAAAATGGCTTGTAATTCCATCAATACTGATATTTGGATGCTTTTCCTTTCAGTCTTATTTTCTCTGCACACATGCATATATCTACACAGACAGGCACATCTTTAATAAGATGCAAATCATATTGCATATGCAGTTTCATGCCCTGTTTTTTGTCCCTAATATTATATCATGAGCATTTTTCTTATCATTTCCTACTGCCCATTCTAGAGCATGGCTCTAATTGGCTGTCTGCTATTTTACTCTGCCATAGTCCATTCAACCATGACCTCAGTGTTGGACCTTGGCTTCTTTCCAGCCCTTAACTATCTGAAAAGAATGCTGTCCTAGATATCCTTGAATGAAAATCCTCACTTAGGATAAATTTCTAAAGGTTGAATTATGAGGTCAAAGACCATGAACATTTTAAAGCATCGAGAACATATTGCTGTCTTGTGCCACACGCCCCCAGTGGGCAAGCCAGTGCTGATTTCTTGTCAACTTCTGTTAAGATTTGAAGTTTCTGCCGGATGCCTCAAAACCGCCTTACCTTGTGCAATTCCATCACACCACTGCCATCTTGTGTTCTCCCTCCATGACTTTTCTCAGAGAAAGGAGGCTCTAGTCATTGGGCTATTTGAAAAACTCCTTTCTGGGTGTGAGCTCCCAGAGGATAGGGAAGTGTATTTTCCCACTGTGTCTTCGGTGCCTGCCATTGTATTTGACAGATATGGACACTCAATAGATGCTGTATAGCTGTTTATCTTGAAAATACTTCAAGGTTCATCTGAATTTTCATCCCCTGCAGTGCGTCCAATTCCCTTAAATAGTTCATAGGAGTTTCCCAGTTATATAAGCATCTTGTTTAATAACTCAGAGGTGATTTTGGGATATAAATAAATAAATAAAGGAAAAAGAACAAATCAATTAGAATATAAATATGGAATATAAATATTGTACTTTATATTCTATATGATTTTGCAGTTTATAGTTCTTTCCTGGAAGGGGAGCTCATACCATGTGCCTAGATGGCATTCTGTCATCTTCCATAGAAACCCTCACCATGGCTGGCATATTTTTCTCAGTGTTCACTGAGGTATCCCAATTGCCTAATACAGTGCTCAGTGTGCTATAGCTGTTCAGCAAGTATTTGTGAACTCAGAGAAAAAGCAGCATCATCTCCATCTTTTAGACAAGGAAATACAGCTTAGAGAGTTGACATTTCAATCTTGGGAGTTGGAGTCCCAGTTTGGTGCTCTTTTCAACACGTCAGCTAATATAGTGGACTTTTCTCTCTCCCTGTATAAAAGCAGAGGAAAAATGGAAGAGGAGAGTAGTAAAAGAAGAGAAGGCAAAAAGGAAAAGGAAATCATAGAGATGGAGAGAGTAGAGAAAGGTGGTTTGAAATTGGTGCCTTGATCTTAAGATAGGATAGAATTGGAATCCACACAGATGTGATGTTTTATTATTCCATTGAGCTTAGCAAATCAAGGTTGTACTAAGAATTGCTGGAGTTTTTTTGGGGTGGTGGTGGTGGTACTGGGATTGAACCCAGGAGTGCTCTGCCATTGAGTTACATTCCCAACCTTTTTTATTTTTTATTTTGAGACAGAGTCTCTTTAAATTGCCAATGGTGGTCTTGAATTTGTGACCTTCCTGCCTCAGCCTCTTGAGTTGCTGGGATTACAGGCATGCATCCCTGAATCTGGCCTAACTGCCATATTTTAAAAACCAGTCAAATTAAAGAATTCAGGGGATATATGCCTATATTCCCAATGTCATTCCTAGGCTATTCATCAGGGTGCCCTGCTCTTGCTCAAAGCTTTTGGGAAACTAGATGGACTGTTCAGGAGCCATTGACAGCCAACCTTTGGGGTTCTTCATCTTCTACCCCTACCTCAGCAAGGTTCCAGAGGTCACATGGCATTTTCTCCCTCAACTTGCCATTGATATTCACTTTGAGTTGATGGTGGACTCAAGATTGGAGTTGGAACTATTATAGGCGCCCCAAAAACCAAGTCCAGGAAAATTCAACAATTGGGACTCAATTCTTTCTTAGACATGCTAATTATATATAGTCTAGGGCAGAGCCTGCAAGTTGTTTGTATAGCCAGCATGGTGTCCATTTGCATACCTATCTGTCTGTGTATCTATCTGAAGTTGAATGCCTTTAGTCAGGGAATGTACTTCCCAGTCAACAGACACATTTATGTAACTGGCTGAAGCAGATACAGGACCCTATTTTAGATGATCTAGCTTAACAACAACCTCGTCAAATACCAGTATTTCTTTGTCAATGGTGACTTTTTCAGTTTTAGTGTGTGCATCAGTCAGATTTTCAATGATGTGAAAATACCTGACAAAAACAACTTAGAGGAGGACATATTTATTTTAGTTTTAGAGGTGTCAGTCCATGGTCAGCCTACTCCATTACTCTGGGCCTGAAGTGAGGCAGGGCAACATGGTGGAAGGATATGGCAGAGGAAAGTTGGTCCCCTCATGGCAGCTGGGAAGGGGAGATAAAGGAGGACAGGGAGAGAGGAAGAAGGAGAAGGAGAGAAGAGAGAAAAAGAGAGAGAGAGAGAGAGAGAGAGAGAGGGAGAGAGACAGACAAAGAGGGAGGAGAAGAAGGGGGGAGAGGCATGAGGGACAAGATAGAGTCCCCAAAGGTACACCACCACTGACCTATTTCCTTCAATTGTACCCCATCTTCTATAGTTTCTACCTTCTTTAAGTAGTCCATTCAAATTATGAATCTATCAAATAGACTAATCCACTGATAAGGTTAGAGCCCTTTGTAATCCAATCACTTCCCCAAAGCCCTGACTGTGGACATTGCTGCATTGGGGACCAAGTTTTTACTACATGAGCCTTTGGGGTACACTCTAGATTCAAAACATATCAGTGGACCACAAGCTTCTCTGCAACTCTTTTCTTACCCTAGTTCCCCATTGTATACCTGATACTGAGATGCTCACTTACTAGACCTTCCATGGTCACACCTCTATTTCCCCCTATTTCATCTATCCACCCCTCTATCCCTATGTCCCCAATCCAACCCCAGAATATTCAGCTCCAGTCATGGGAATCAGGGTGATTCTTGGCACCCTTTCTGGATATAGTCACCCCATTGCTTTTGCTCATGTTGACTCTCTCCTCATCATCTTCCCACCTGATTAAGCCTTCTTAATTATTTAGGACTTAGCCCAGGTTTTACATCCTTCTGGAAGCTTTCTCTGATTTCCTTGGGCTTGGTCAGATTCTCCCCTCAATATTCCCATACTATCCTGACCAAATCTCTGTGCTTACACATTTTGTCCTAATTTACATACTGTGTTTTCTTTCTCACAGACTTTTATCTCCTTGAAAATAAAGACAATGTCTTATCTACTTCTCAATGTTCACAGCAACTATGAAGCATGATCTTGAGCTGGATAAGCAAAAAAGATTTATACCTCAACACATGAAAATACAGAATATCAAAGAGGAAAGTACCATAAGAGCAAATGTAAACAGTAGACTTTATTGAATAATCTAATGACAGAGTGACAGCAGACTTCTTAACCCTTATAATGGAAACCAGAGAATAATGGGGAAGGGGATACAACCCAAGTGTCCATTAGCAGACACATGGATAAGGTATGACATACTGATGCACTGAAATAGTATTCAACTTAATGAGACCCTAAGCAGCTTAGTGAGCTTAGTGAGACCCTGCCTCAAAATAAAAAGTGAAAAAAGGGCTGGGGATGTGACTCAGCGGATAAGTACCTCTGAGTTCAATCCCTTGATTCCTTGTACCGAAAAAACCAAAAACCAAACCAAAACAAAACAAAAAAACCAAAAAACAAAAACCAAAAGAACAAAAATAGTATTTAACTGTAAAAAGGAATAAAATTCTGATATAAGTTATAACATAGATGAATCTTGAAAACATTATGCTAAGTGAAATAAACCAGACACATAAGTGTAAATATTATGTGGTTTCACTTATATGAGGTACAAAGTATAGGCAAATTCATAGAAACAGACAATAGAATAGAGATTACCAGAGAATTTGAAAGAGGAGAAAGAGCAATTATTATTTAATAGGTACAGATTTTCTGCTTGTGATGATAACAGTTTCTGGAAATACATATGGCAAAGTTATACTACATTGCAAACACACTTAGTGAATTGTACACTAAGTAAAATGGTAAGTTACATGCATATTTTACCACAATAAAAAGACACTAAAAATAAGTAAAAAAGAAAAAAAACAAAAAGTGAGGTATAGAAAAGAAGGAGTGTTAGGCAAAATATTGTTCAACATGTGACTAAATCTAAATGGGCCACAGTTACAAGGAAAACTAATAGTACTAACTACTTTGAAGGGCAAACCCAATAATAAGTTCTGGAGAGGATGTGGAGAAAAAGGAACCCCTTTACCCTATTGGTGGGTTGTAAATTAGTATAACCACTATGGAAATCAGTATGGAGGTTCCTCAAAAGAGTAGGAATGGAACCATCATATGACACAGATATACCACTCCTCAATATTTATTATGCTGAATTAAATTAGCATACTATAGCATTACATGCATACTCACGTTTATAGCAGCACAATCCACAATAACCAAACTATGGAACTAATGTAGATATCCATCAATGGGTGAATGGACAGAAAATGTGGTACATATGCACAATAGAGTTTTTTTTTTTAAGAAGTGGGTATTCTTTTTTATTAATTTTTTATTTGTAGATGGAAACAATACTTTTATCTTATTTATTTATGTGGTGCTGAAGATAGAACCCAGTGCCTCGTGTGTGGGGCAAGCACTCCACCACTGAACCACAACCCCAGCCTCCACAATGGAGTTTTATTCTGTCATAAAGAAGAATAAAATTATGTCATTTGCAGTAAAATGGATAGAACTTGAGAACATCTGTTAAGTGAAATAAGCCAAACTCAGAAAGTCAATGGTCATATGTTTTCTCTTGCATGTGGAAGCTAGAAAGGAAAAAGAAAGGTGTTGGGGGAATCTCATGAAAATCAAAGGGAGATCAGTAGAGTAGAGGAAAGGGACCAGGAGGAGAGAGGAGGAGAGGGAAAAGAGAAATGCTGGGTAATGATATTGGCCAAATTATATTGTTATATTGCGTGCATGTACAAATATGTAACAGTGAATCCCAGTATTATGTATATCATAATGCACCAATAAAAATAAGGAAAAAGAAAATTTGAACATCAGGATTAATGAGCTTAATCTAATATTCATAAAAAACCTTTATATTGGTCACAACTCTCAAGTACCAAAACTTTACTGGTAGGCAGACTATTCCTTCTGGCCACAACACAATTCAGTTAGGAATCTGTAGGGATGTGACTGACAGCTTTCATATATTTGGAAATTTAAAAGCATACTTCTGCCTAACTCATGAATGGCAGAAGAAATCATAAAGATAAAAAATACTTGAACTGAATAGTAATGCAAATATAATATATTAGAAATGGCTTAAAGATGGGCCGGCTAGAAGGCAGAAAGGTGCCATCTTCTTTATGAGAGGTTTTAAGACCCGTCGTGATTAGGATGGACTTTTCTGGACAGGCCTGCCCTGTATCCCTGGAATGGATATGTGGCAAGGTAGACCACAGCTGCAATTTCCATGCTGGATACACAAACATGCATCAGTGATCAAGAAGTATTCTCTCCAGGCACGGTGGCCCACGCCTGTAATCCCAGCACTTGGGAGGCTGAGGCAGGAGGATCACAAGTTCAAAGCCAGCCTCAGCAACTTAGCGAGACCCTAAGCAACTCAGTGAGACCCTGTCTCTAAATAAAATACAAAATAGGGCCGGGGATGTGGCTCAGTGGTGGAGTGCCCCTGGGTTCAATCCTCAGTACCAAAAAAAAAAAAAAAAAAAAAAGAAGTATTCTCTGCCCTGTGGTTTTACCCGAATGAGTAGGGCAGCAGGCAATCTGATAAGGAGCAGGAGAACCAAGCAACACAGGGTTTATTCAGGATGACAATATTGAACTTCATATGAAAGCTCATTTCAGTTCTTCTTACTGGTAAGTCATATCTCTGTTAAGAGAGAGGGAGGCCAGACTAGCAGTTAACATGGAGAGGACTAAGTGAGCATGGACAGACTTGAGATCCTAGGGCTGGATTTGGAAGTTGGAAGTGGTGGGGTATGGCTTCATCTCTACCCTAGAATTCCTCAACTGAGCTCATATTTTGGAGAAAGAAGTAGAATATCCATATCTGAGGATTCCCTCTCTCCTCCCTCAGGGGGAAACTTAGGGTCTGAAGTGGAAACTGCATCCCTGTAGAATGTTTTCTATTTGACAGAATAGGCTACCAGTGGGGTGTGGCAATAATTTAATTTGTGACTCCTGGTGTTTCAAGGCTGTGGTGTGGATGAGATTGAATTCAACACTGGGTTGTTAGGAGATGGTCCTGTGTGCTTCCTTTAAGGCCAAAAGGGAAATCTGGGGACTGCTAATCCCCAGGTATGCTTTTCTTCCTGTAGTCCAGAGTGCCCAGTGCCTCTGGTAGACATCATGTAGTGTCCGTCCCAGTGTGCCTCCAAATCTCTCATTTTCCCCATAAGCCAAGAGTGTGCAAGGGTTTGTGAAACACTGTCCTAGAGAAGGTTCTTACAGGAAGGGGAATTAAGTGTGCATGTTGACATGCATTTGGGGACTTTGTTACCCATTCCCAACTTCCTGAAGTAGAAGAGGCAGATCCATCTAGTTAAATTCATGCCACAGCACCCCCAGAGGCATAGAAGAGTAATGACTCTAATCTGTTAGATCAGTGATTCCTAAAACTTGATGTAACAAGAGTCTCCTGGAGTGCACGCTAAAACACTTTCCTGGGCCCTTTCCTCAGAGATTGTGTCAGTAGCTTGAGTAGGGTTCATGGATTTGCATTTCTGATGAGCTCCCAGTGATGCATTAGTGTTGATTTGAGGACATGCTTTGAAATTATTGTAGAAAAAGATGCAAGAGATTCAGGGGGAAGGAAGAGAGAGTGAGACAATGAAATATAGTAGTCCCAAGTAGATATATTTTGAGTCCTAGCCCTTTTTTGGGGGCTGATTCTACAAAATTTCCCAGGTTCCACTCTCCCCTGCCACCTAGAAATCCTTTTGACTTTGTGTTCTGTTTCTTGCTTTCCCCTACACAAAGGAGGGGGTCAGCTCCTTTGAGTTTAGAGTGGCAGAAAACAGAGAGAGGCATGTAAGGGAGAGCTGGGAGAAGGAGAGGAGAAGGCAGGAGGTTCAGCGCCTAGGGACGCTGAGGTAGTTTTCCAGGCAGCTTTGGAGAGAAGTGGATGGGAGAAGAAAGAGAATTTCTTTGAGCATCAGGGCCCTCAGGGTGTATGACCTGAGGCTGCTCTGAGGTGTTTGAGAAATGCAAGAAAGAACTCAGGCTTTTTTGAAATTGTGGTTTGGATGCTGGATGGCATGTCAGAGGGGGTAGCCCTGCTCTGAGACTCTGGTCTTTGCCTTCACTTGGGTGATAATAGCATGTCTGTTCTGATGCATTGTAGGTGGGGGACACAGAGGACCCAGGAGAGACCTATCCAGTCCCTCATCCTTGCTAGGGTCTTCCCCCTTTCTCACTGGGCCACACATTGCCATAGTAACATACTGATAACTTGCCTTGGGGCCCTCCTCTGTCCCATGCCTCCACACACAACCTTCAGTGTCTTCTGCTATAGGGCTCCTGGCCCCCTGGGGACTCAGGCTCCCAGTGCTGGGGGCACATTCATTTCCCCTCCTAGCCTTTTAAAATGGAGAGATGGCTGCTGATTCTGTCGCCTACTGATTTTAACCTAGATCCCTTTTGAGTCTGCCAGGCTTCTTGTTCCTTGCTTTTGATTGATGTTTTCTGTGTTATTTCCAGCTACATGTTGGAGATACTCCACACTTCTGTTTCTTGGAGATTTACTCAGAATTTTCGCACCTCCATGCCTTTGCTCATGCTGTTCCCGACACCTGGAATGCTCTCACTGCCATCTCTGCCTCCCAGGATCAACCCATTCTTCAAGGTCTAGAGCAGAAGCCTCCATATTTTTTTGAAACTTCTCTGATCAGGCCTACGCCTTCCTCCTACCATGGAATTTCATCTCTACTAAAAAAATCTGCTTATGTTGTAGTTGTTTGTCACCTTAGACCTGGGGCTGTCTGATATGTTAGCCACTAGCCACAGGTAGTTACTTACATTAATTAAAATGAAATAAAATTGAAAATACAGTTCTTTGGTTTCACTAGCCATATTTCAAATGCTCAATAGCCCATGTGGTTAATGGTTACTGCATTGCGTAGCATAGACACAGAACACCTCCATCGTCATTCAAAGTTCTATTGGACAATTCTAGGACCATATATCATCATCCTGTCTTATATCTTTTGAACAAAAAATAGTCATATTGGATGAATTAGAATTTTACTGATTGTTTTGTCTTGATTTCTGACCTGGCTCTGGAATTTTTATTTTTGGCTTTAAAAAAGACACTCTAATAACATTTCTTCCTTGCTTTCTTTTTTGACATGCTGTGCTCTGTTGAAGTGAGGCCCTGAGCCTCTTTCCATGGATTGTCTTCATTTCAGGCCTTTCTGAGGGTTGTTTGGTCTACTGTCTCCCTCCTGAGGTGTGTCCTAGGTCACTTTCCGTGGCCTAACCCAGAACAGCAATTCTTATTAATGAGGTCTGTTTTGGAGAAAAGAGTAGGGGTCAGTAACCCTCCTCGTTACCCTAGTACTCAGGAGAGGCTGTCTGTCCTTCTAGACAGACTCTCATGCCTGCGGGGGGCAAAAGAAAGAGACACAAGGACACCCACGGCGATTAGCAATGGCATTGCGAGGCATTCTTTCTCATTAACCTCTTGCAAAAATCAATTGTCTTGAAGACTTCTGGGAAGGAAACCACAATGTCAGAGCGACCACAAGAGGGCACCAGTGTACCTTACATGGCCTTTACCTCCAAAAACCTCTGGAAGGTTTCCTGCCGTGTAAGGGAAGGATAGAATGAACACAGACTGGAAAGGAGTAGAAAAAAAAGAAAAAAGATTTGTATTGTCATATGTAACTAGTAGGCCTGCTTACCATATTTATGCATCTAGGGCCTCCTTAAATGTAGGAATCACAAGAACATTAGACAATAATAGGCAGACAAGGGATTAGATTGAAAATACCTCAAATAAGGATGTGAACAGGTCAGTAGACTTTAAAACAGAATAAACCTCACTTCGAAGCAAGGTAGCTATGGAAACATTACCAAAATTATTCTGTTACTTCACGGTTGCAGCGGTTTCTGCAGCCTGGAAATGCTGTCAAGGGAGGGCAGAATATTATTTTCTTATAAATAATACAACACAGGATCCTATATGGAAAGTTGCAAGAAATTAGATTCCAGAGGTAGAGATGTTTCAACAAAAATACCCAACAGTTTTAATTTGGTTTCTGATAACTTAGCTCTGGGTTTGCAGTTGTTAAGTTTTTCTCTATTTCTGTTTTCTGTTGTAGAAAGGGAGCCAGTAAGAGATTTATTTTTGTATCTCTGTATTGTATACACACACATAGCTGTACATTTAGCATGACTAGCAGAAGTCCTCTGTATGACCCACATGAGGGCAGGTGACCTATATTTGGTACTCAAGGGGACTACTTTCTTATGGGGGTTAGGCCTGGAGCTGTGCTGCCTGAGGCCACAGGGTTCTGCCACTGTTCTAAGAGACCTGGGACAAGTGTCTATGCTCTTCAACTTCTCGGTAAACCCAATGGGCACATAAAGCCCATGTACATAACTGCTCCCTGACCATGCTGACGAGCATGGCGGAAGTGTGGGTAAATGAAATAGGCTGAGGGGTAGTTGTTTGTTCAGCAGGAAAATGTCTTATAAGCCCTGTAGATATAATAAATATCATACTGGTGGGTGCTGGAATTAAGAGTGAAGTTTCCATGCTATGATGAAGTCAATTCAGGCACGGTGTCCAGGAGCTCCTATTCTGGCCTGGCAAGCACCCTTTCTTTCCACAGAGTTTCAAACCCATTGATTTTTTTTTTTAAGTTGAGATATAATTCACACTCTACTTGTATGTCTTCTTTGGAGAAATGTCTTTTCAGATCCTTTGACATTTTTAATTTGGGTTATTAACATTTTATTTTATTTTATTTTATTTTACTTTTTTAGAACCAGGGATTGAACTCAGGGACACTCGGCCACTGAGCCACATCCCCAGCCCTATTTTGTATTTTATTTAGAGACAGGGTCTCACTGAGTTGCTTAGGGCCTTGCTAAGTTGCTGAGGCTGGCTTTGAACTTGCGATCCTCCTGACTCGGCCTCCCAAGTCACTTGGATTACAGGTGTGCGCCACCACGCCCCGCTAACTTTTTAATTGTAAGAGTTCTTCATATATTCCAGGTACGAGTCCCTTATCAGAGATATGATTTGCAAATATCCCTCCCATTATGTCTGGTTCTCTTATCACTTTCCTAATGTGTTCTTTAAAGAACATATTTTTTTTTCTTTTCTTTTTTTTTGTGGTGCTGGGGATTGAACCCAGGGCCTTGTGCATGCTAGGCAAGAACTTTACCAACTGAGCCATATCCCAGCCCCTGAAAAACAGATTTTTGAACATTTTGAAATCTAGTTTATTTATTTTTTATTTTATTACTTATGCCTTTGGTGTCATATCCAAGATGTTAGTTTGCCTACCTAACCACAAAAATTTACTTGTTTTTTTCCTAACAGTTTTATGGTTTTAACTCTTCCATTTATGTGTATGATAATTTGGAGTTAATTTTTATGGTGTAAGGAAGAGGTTTAACTTCATTCTTTAGCATATGGGTATCTAGTTGTCACTCAGTCCCTTTTTAAAAAGGGGAAAAACTAGAGCAACAATAGAGCCTCCTTTCCTTTGTGGGAACTTTTTGAATATTAGTATGATTTGAGCAGTATTTATTTGTATGACGTAGATCATACCTGATCAAATACATTGATTCATCCAAGGAGTACTTATAGGGCATCTCCTTTATGCCAATTACGTCTAAGTTGCTGGTTTTACAGCAATAAATAAAGCAATGTACTTGCTTACATGTTAGTGAGGAAGATGGACATGAGCCATCAGATGAATACATGTATAATAATAATGCAGTTATGATAAGTGTTCTTAAGTGGGTTAGAAGTGATGTGGGGACTGGGAGGATGCTATTTTATACTGGATGGGAAAATCAGGGAATGCCTGTCTAAAGGGTCCATGTTTGTTCAGCACTTGAATTATTTAAGAGGGTAAGTCATTTAAATATCTGGAAGAAGAATGTTCTAGACAGAGGGAAGAGCAGATGCAAATATAATGGGGCAGGAATGTTCCTGGGTTCTTCTAGGAAGAGTAAGTAAGACTGTGAGCCTAGAGTGTGGCACAGGAGGGGAAGGTGGATGGAAATAATGTTGAAGAGGTAGTCAGGCGTCAGACCTGTGGGAAAACCTGACTTCCCAAGAACTTTCGGATCTTTGACCTGGAGAAGCATTTTGGCCTAAAGTATTTGCATTGGCCTTAAACAAAAACAAACACCATTCTTACTCCCTCTTTGAATTTAGTACCTGCCTCAAAGCTTTTAGTAGACAGGTTAAGAAAAAAGAATACAGATAAACATATAAACATAATTGCAAGGTAAACATTTCCTAAAAAAAGAAAAGAAAAAACCCACCAAGATAATTCAAAAGAAAAAGAAAGAACTTTCAGAGTTTTTTCTTTTGTGACTTCTATTAATCAAAACCTCCCCCTTTCCTTTTTTAAAGGTAGGTGAGCAGATCTGCTGGATGTCCACCAAATTGTTCTGTCCCCTTCAAGGTAGTATTAGGAGACATCTGCTGAGCCAGAGACTATACTTCCCATCTATCTTGCAGTCACCAGGGCCATGTGACCAGTTCTCACCAGCAGAATGTAGGTGCAGGTGGTGAGTACCACTTCTGAACTGTAGTATTTAGGAGTCAGGTGTCCTTCTCTTTGGTCTTTCCCCTTCTGCCAGCAGGATGCAGAAGCTTATGGGGCTTTAAGGAATAGTATACTCGCAAATGGGTAGGAGCTTGAATCCCTGAATCAGTATGTAAAGAGGAACTTCCTGCTGACCCAGAAACACTTACCTTTGATTATTATGTGAGCATGTTTATACTTCTTTTGTGTTGGAGCTATTATATCTGTGGATATGCTTGTTAAAATAATTCAGCTTACTGTAACTAAATCATGCTCAACTTAGTCTAAAAGACCAAAAGATAAGCTAGGATTGAGAACAAGGCAAGATCAGTGGCTTCCCCTCTCTGGTCATATACATTATTATTGCATAAAGAACTTCCTGTTTTCTTATGCCCTTCACAGAGGAAGTGGAGGGGCGATACAGGGGATGTGGCTGTAGTTATAGGGATGGGGATAAGCCTTGAATGTGTCTTCAGGAGCATAAGAGGACAGAGATGGTACCTGACCCAGGGTGGATGTGACAGGTCAGCAGGCCCTGGTATGTCTATCATCTCTGTCTGTCAATAAGCTGAAGACTACAGGCTTCTCCATAGGCCACATGGGAGCTGGTGGCTCAATAGCATACCAAAGTTTTCAACTGAAAGAGTGAAGATTTTTATTAAGCACTGAAAGTCATATTCAATGATCTTCAAATTCACCCATCAAAATTCATACACACTCAATCAAAAGTAGTTCACTTTTGTACAATCCATGAATTAGAGCAGAACTGCCATCAACCTACATTAGGACATTAAAGATACCCACTTATATTTTGTGGTCAGGGAATGAGAAACTATATACCTCATTTATGATCACTGGTGGGCATACCAACTTTTAGCAGAAAGAGCAGTGTTTCTATGAAGCAGAGAGAATTTGGGGCTGATGGCACCAGTCGTAAAGGTCACATGATGACTAGTGAATCTGGGCCTTGATTTTGCTGAGAAAGGTGAATGTGCATTAAATTAGGCAAATCAAGTGAGACAGAATGGAGGTGAAGTTAGGTGAGTGCAGTAAATGGTGCTGGCCAAGTGGATAAGTCATGGCTATTTAGAGGAACAGGACCAACAGTAGATATCTATACAGATCTTTATCTCTCTCTCTCTCTATATATATGTATTAAAAGAGAGTTTAAAATTTTTTTATATATGTATATTTTTTAGTTGTTGACGGACCTTTATTTTATTCATTTATTTATATGTGGTGCTGTGAATTGAACCCAGTGCCTCACTAGGCAAGCACTCTATCACTGAGCCACAACCCCATCCCTAAAAGGGGTTTTATTAGATTGGCTTATACACCCAGAAGCTGGATAGTGCCACAAAGGCCATCTGTAGGCTGGAGAACTGGAGGAACCAGTCACTGCTCAGTCAAAGGAACTGGAGTCGCAAAACAAAAAGGATCAATGATGCCACCCTAGTCTGGGACTGAAGGTCTGGAAATTCACTGGATAATCACTGGTTAGAGTCTACTTTGGAAGAACGAAGGGGCTGGAGTTTGATGTTCTCAGGTGATTGCAGCAACAATGAAGGACCTGTTTGATAAGAATCAAACTTGCCTCTGGTTGCTTCCTTGTTCTTTTAACTTCTTGCTCCATCCAAGCCTCTAGCCTATTGGACTGTGCTGCCCACACTTTGGGTGGGTCTCTGCCTCAGTTTTCGGTCCCACATGCCAATCATTTCTAGAAACACCCTCACTGAGACACTGAGAAGCCTCTTAATCTTAGGTATCTCTTAATCCAATCAAGTTGACAATTCAGATTAACCATCACACCAAGGAATTTTGCCAAACCTTTGGTAATGTAAAGATGAGAAATTTGCTTAGAAACTCACTTGTGGTACTGTGTGTGTGTGTATGTGTGTGTGTGTGTGTGTGTGTGTGTGTTATTGCTGATTTTTAAAAATTTGGAAATAACTTCAAACTTATAGAAGAGCTTAAAGAATAGAACATAGAACCCCTCTAGGCTCCTTCCTCACTCATTGGTAACATTTTGCTGGGTTTGCTCTGTCCTTTGCATAGTTCATGTACTTTCTCTAATACTTATCTACATACATGTATTTTTTCTGAACAATTTAGATGTTTACCTCCAAATAGTTCAGTTGTGTTTCCTAAGAATAAAGATAACTTCTTAATAATAATACAGTTATGAATTTTACTAAGTTTAATTTAACTTTTTGGTACTGGGCTTGAACCCAAAGGCACTTTCTGAGCCACATCACTACCCTTGCTAAGTTGCTGATGGCCTCACTGAGTTGCTGAGGCTGGCCTCAAACTTTCAATCCTCCTGCCTCAGCCTCCTGAGTCACTGGGATTACAGAAGTGTGGCAGCTAATTTCACTAAATTTAATAGTGATATAAGACTTTGATCTAATTCTAATTTTTTTTCTGTTGATTCAATAATAACTGTCCCTTTTCTCACCTTCAGTAATGGATCCAGCCTCAGATCAGGCATTGTATTTAGTTGTTTTATCTTTTTAGTTTTCTTTCATCTGAGATATTTCTATAGCTTTTTTTTTTTTTTTTTTTTGGAAGGGAGATCTTTGAGGATATTGGCATTTTTGAAGAATTAAGTCTTTTTGTTGTTGTTGTTAAAGAATGTTCTTCATTTCAGGTTTGTCCAATGTTTATGGTTAGATTCAGATCATGCACTCTGTGTAAACCATCCAATGGCATCATGTCTGAGGTACATGAAGCCCATCTGCGTCTTATCATTGACGCTCATTTTAGTCACCCACCTTGAAGGAGACCCTGTTAACATCATGGTCCTCATCAGCATTCCCCCCAAGATTTAGCAGCTGTTGATGATTCTTGCTTGAACCCATCTTTGCCCTGGTGGTTGCAAAATGACGATCTTCCAGCTCTAACACTCCCTCCATTTGCCAGCCAGCATTTGGCAACCGCTGTGGTTTTGATTCTGTTGTAAGAGCAACTTTTCTCCTAGAATTTGGGAAAAACAGATTCCCAGGAGGTACAAATTTGGACTCTATTTTTGCACATAGGAATAGGGTGTTTTACCCTTGTATCTGACATCCTAGAACACTAAGATATTGTGAAAAATTTCTCTCAATCTTGCTTTAATACTACTGTTTGGTTTAAATATTTGAAAAATAGATAGACTAAGGTTGTAAGTGACCTGGAGGTCTTTAGCTTGTGTTAAGTAAACAAGCAATAACACAGTTGACTCCTCTGGATAGAGGACTGGTTCTTTGGAGAAGGCCTTCTGCTCTGTGTCGGATCACCCCCTACTTATTAGAAAAGCAGAAAAGCTCTGTGTGTATGTGTGTGTGTGTATGTGTGTGTGTGTGTGTGTGTCTGTGTGTATATGCCTGCGTGTGTTCCATACCACCGATATTATGTGGCTGGGCTCTAATCACTTTCTCTTCCTGGCTGTTGGCAATGGTGTGGCGTAGAAGGTCAGTCTTTCTCATGTAGAAGAGCAGAGTGATTAGACAGCAAGACTGTTAATTAGAATGCTAAGACAGCAGCAGGGCACCTTCTCACTGATAAGCTGTGTGAAGGCAGCTCAAATTGTGAAAAGTTGGAGAGAAACCATGTGGAATATTTGTTGGTGCCAAAATTTCTAATGCCCTAAAGAAAAAGCCAAGTATCAACCCCATACAGGATTATAACTCCAAGGAAAGACACAGGGTGAATTCTAGTTTAAAGCGTTGAGCAAGTGCCAGGATTAGATTAAGCAGTGAATGATTACTATTAAAGGTAGTAATGAGGTGTATGTAGTTCTTTAAATCTTGCTCTGAAGGCTGTAATCAATTTTTATCTATAATAATTTCAGATGAACTGTTATGCTTTGTTAACTTAACAAAGTATTACATTTTTATAGAAAAAATTTCACAACAGCATGGAAGAGCATGCTAACTTCTGCTTCTCCAGGGAAAGCCTTTGGTTCCAATCTATAGTCACAGATCCACCCAAGAGCAGCCAGTTCAAATGGTTGTTGTGATTTAAAGTGGGGCAGAGTCCATATGTGTAAACTCTGAAACCCAACCCTGCAGAAGAGTGTAGCAACGTTTCTTGGAAGAATGAGAGACAATGAGAGAAGCCATGAAGGTGTCTGGAGCCCCTGGAGCCGGGAACCCACAAACTGATTGACAGATGGGACTCTGAAGTCAGGGAGACGACTTTTGGCAAAGTCGTCAGTTGAAAAGTTGGGGAGCCCTTGAGTCCACTAACCTCTTTTTCATAAGATGCCTCTTATTCACTTTGCAGGACCAATCTCTGTCATTTTCCCAGCCCTCCTGCCAGGTTTCTGCTTTGGCTGATGTCATGTATTCTAAACTACTAAGGACTCCCAGTTAAGAGCTCATCCTCCCCAGGCATCAGGAAAAGGTAAAGAGATTTCCAGGAACGAAGCCTTGGAAATTGTGGATTCATTCTGCAAAGGATAGAGGCAAAAGCCTTCTCTAATTAAAAAGAGAGATGTCTGGAGGACAGGCAGGGGGAGATGAAAGAGGACCTTGAAGATGGTGGTGACAATGGAATTGGTTTAATCACCGCCCACCATTTCCATGCTGTGTGACCTCGACACGTTACCTAAACTCTCCAAACATCATTTGTTTTTGTCATTCTCATCAGATAGTTAAAAAATAATTACCTCCTGGTGCCATGAAGAGTCCATTTAATAATTTACATTGAATAATTTATATAGATCTCTTGATACAAAGCTTGAAACACAATGAGCATTAAATAAATGATAGCCAGTGTTAGGAGCTATTACTGCCACGGCTACACTGCTGTGCCAGATGTGGAGATTCCTAAGCAGTCTTCCTCCGCCCTGCCTACTCGTTCCCTGCCTCCGTTCCTGCCTTCCAATGTGCATGGCAAGGAGTGTGTGCCAGGCTCCAGCGTGACCTAGGCCCCTGTTCTCCTCATTCTCAGCTCTGTCCCTACCAAGGCTTCTGAATGCATTGCCCTTTCCCATGCTTTCAGCTCACTCCCGAGTCTCAACCAAAGTCCCAGTTCCTCTGTGAAGCTCTTTATGGTGATTTCTGCTCCCTGTGGGCTTTCTCTGAATCTCTGTTGCAATTACCATCTGTGTCATGGAGTCTGGCGCTGGGCTATATAGATAAGAGCTCTCTGTGATGCTGGACATCCTCTATAGACGTGTCTTCCAGTGTAATAGTCACCAGCTGCATGTGGCGACGGAGTACTTGAAATGTGGCTCATGTGACTAAACTAGTGAATTTAAGATTTTAATTTTAATGAACTAAACTTTAAATTTGAACGGCCACCTATGTCCATCATCTACTCCGAAAAAGCTCTTGTGGGAGGTGATACGTGTGTGTTTCTCTGACCTCCTGGGGCCCACTTGTCTCTTCTCTTCCCATGGTGTCCCCTCTATCCATGGAGCAATCCAAGGGTGGACATGGGGGAAGAGGATATAGACAGTCAGTTCTGAGTCACAGGGGTTGGGTGTGAGCTAGATTGAAGTTGGAGTGAATGGGACCTTGTTGATGCCTTTCAGTTTGTGAGTCCTCCTGCAGAATTGGATGCACCTTTTCCCAGGGTTTACACAAACCCTGTCCTGGTGGGCTGGCAGTCTTTGTAGCTCCATGTATAGGTGCCCCTAAGGGATTGTGACTGATCAATGGACTTGACCCTTGCAGGGAGGGATCTTTGAGGTGAAGGCTGTGGTACCTGCCTGGCCTGCACCAGTCCACTGCCTGCCCCTTCCTTCCTGATCTGCCTTCCTGAAAAATCCTTATGCTGTACTCAGCTCTGGCTCTCAATTTCAGACTTTTCAGAGATGCCATGACTCCTTCCTCTTGGGTCAGTATTCAGTATTTCCCAGTGGTTTATAATGTTAGGAGTAGCTTCTTCCCCGGAGAAGCTGATGAATGCTATGGATGGACATTCTTCGTAGCAAAATGCACAAGGCCACATCCATATACTATTTCACATACCATTTCAGCTGGGTCCCTTGAAACCCAGGCCAAGGTCTGAAAGCCCTGGTTAAGAACACTTTAATTTAACTTTAGAGGTTCCACATGCAATTCTTTCCTCTCTGAGTACCAGCTCAGCTCTTAACTAATCCTGTACTCACCCAGCAACATTTTGATGACTGGTTCAGGGCTCTAGTTACCTTAATAACAGGAACAGTCACTTTAAATAGCTATGAGGCGTGTTTCAGACACTATAAATATCTATCCCCATTGGGTAGGTTATTAGATGGTCATTCTGGCTTACAAATCTTTCCCCTTTTGCAAAAGAGGTTTTGCAGAGTTGAGTTATATCTAGGTGAAATTACGGCATCCATCAAATAGCGGCAATGAGCTCTTCCAAACTCTGGACCGAGGCCCCCCATCTCGGTTAATTAGGGGTATCCAGCTCTGGTTCTCCCATGTAATGCCATATATATCCTCAACTGAACCTTAAACTTGTATTTTTTTTTTTTTTTTTTTGCGGTGCTGGGGATTGAACCCAGGGTCTTGTGCTTGTGAGGCAAGCACTCTACCAACTGAGCTATATCCCCAGCTCAAATTTGTATTTCTTTAACTCAGTTGGGCTTTTTCTTGTTTTAATTTTTTTTTTTTTTTTAGTTGCAGATGGACACAACATCTTTATTTATTTTTTTGCGGTGCTGAGATTCAAACCCAGTGCCTCATGTGTGCTAGGTGAGCACTCTACCACTGAGTGACAGCCCCAGCCCTGGGCTTTTTCTTGATCTGACTTCTTGCAGAGGCCTATGGAGGGAAGCCACTGGTCCAAGGTCTCACTGCTGGTGAGTGACAAGGCAGGGCTAGCAACCAGCTGACCTCTACTTCAATTCACTTGCTCATTTTCTCTATGCTCTGTGAATGACTCATCCTGGAGTTTTGGGTACGATGATTGAGGAAGTCGAGCCTGTATCATATGTGTAGGGAGACTTCATTTCATGCCTTGGATGTATTCTTGTAAATTTGATAATAAAGTGAATTTCAGTAAAGTATATATCTTACCATATTTTTCAAAGATTAGAGATGTATTCCTTCCATAAAAGCTTTCAGCTTTGGGTATACATTTGGATGTAATAGAAAAACCACATGCTTAGAGGAAAAATAATTTTCTGATGAAATATTAAAATAATGTTCTGAATAAACCAACAGATATTAAAGTATAAGATAAGAATCTTTTTATCTAGAAGACACAGCCTATTTCTTTAAATATAACATATATTTTCTCCATCTACAGGTAAATATCCCTTTGAACAGCTCAAACTTTGATTCCGTCTTCCTGGAGGGTTTATCTTGCATGATCTCTATTAATTGTTATTTAACAGCCTGAATTAGCTTGCTATAATGTTTGCTTAGTACTTGTGTAAATTCTCTACCATTGAAAGTCAGTTTTTCTGATAGTGTTATTAAGATTTATTATTTCTGTAAGAATAACTTCATGTTGGGGCTTCTGTAAGCAGAATAAATAAACAAAGAAGCAGCTATTTTAGATTTTACTTGCCATGGGATACTCTATTTTACAATTTAATTAAAAAACCTCTAAAAGGTAATATGTGAAAACATTGGCTTGAGATTTTATTTTATTTTATTTATTTATTTTATTTTCTGGGTACCAGGGAATGAACTCAGGGGCACTTGGCCATTGAGCCACATCCCCAGTCCTATTTTGTTTTTTTTTTATTTAGAGACAGGGTCTCACTGAGTTGTTTAGCACCTTGCCATTGCTGAGACTGGCTTTGAACTTGAAATCCTCCTGTCTCAGCCTCCAGAGCCACTGGGATTCCAGGAAGTTTGGGATCTTTATCCAGGAAATCTGATGTCAGTTTTCTTTCTTCAGTATTTTGCTGTGGTAATCTTTCCTCTGGCCAACACAAACTGCCTTAGCTTAGTCCCAAACTCAGTGCATTTTGTGCCATAGATGGTTTCAGGAGGAAGGAGTTTAAACAAATGAGCTGCAGACATAGTCCTCAAACTTTATAGTAATTAATCATTTCAACCTGCTCCCTCACTAAACTTTTAACTGGAGCAGTTAATAGAGAGCAAACGGATGGTTTGAATTTCATCTCCTTTTGTTTTTCCTGCTCACTCTCTGGAAAAGGGGCTAATGAGCAGTGAAATGGCCAGGCGTGAGACGCCAGAGAGGACAGGACCTACCTAGGGAGCCGCAGGCTGTGTAATCGCTCCTGAATTATCACAAGGTGTCCCACGGCTTTATGATGGTGTCTGAACTACCCAGGCTCCGATGTGGAGCAGAGTAGGCAGAAGAAGAGATGGTGTTCCGGTTGGCACAAGGTCCGCTTCGTCCACTGGACTGGAGATGTACCCCCCAAAAAAGTCTTGGTAGAGAAAAAAGAATAGAAGACAAATGTTGGTTTGCGAAGTGTAATAAACCTGTTGGTGTTTACGGGGCAGGTGCTGACACTGTTTAACCTCATAGCAAGCTGTTGTCTAAGCATCTTCAGGAGGGTAATTAAAAGGCTCCTAGATGCACTGAAACCAATTATATTAAAATTTCATTTGTAGGAAATGCTCGAGACTCCAGGTTAAAAAAAATAATCAGAATTCATGACCCCAACCAAAGATATCTTCCCTGCCAGGGGCATCAGGGATGTCTGCAGGAGCAGGTCCCCAATTAAAGACTAGGGCTTGGTTTCAAAGGTGGAAACCTTAAATCAGCTTCCTTCTGACCCAACCCAGTGCAACTTTAATGAGGGAAAGAAAAAGTTCACGATTGCAACATTACTAAGTAGAAATGATAAGAAAGAACCAGTTGTTTCTCTAGAAAAAAAAAAATACCAAAGAATTGTGTGGGCCTGCTTGAAGAAGTTTCAGTGCCAGTAAGACTAGGAAAATCAAGGCTGAGAGGTCTGGAAAGAGTCGTTTTGGAGAACTGTATTCTTCAGGCATAATGGATAGGTCATGTTTGTGCTTGTTGTTTGCCAAAAGCCAGCTAGGTCTAGCTGGGTTTCCCAGCAGAATTTCAGATGAGCTACATCAGGACATCTAGAAGTTCACTCTGAGATTGCTATTGATAGGCTGTGTGACCTCAGAGAAGTCACTGTCCTGCTCTGAACAGAAACTTCATGGAATCTGTAAAGAGAAGGAAATGCCTTCAGTTTAAAAGAGTGTCAGTCCTGCTGTAATTATCCTTCATGTTGAGAAAATGCTTCCTTTTCTAGCTCCCAAGTAATTTGGAGAAAAGGTGTCAGTTCTTAGAACCTCTCTCTATATAGTTCACAGGTATTATTGCAGTTTGGAGTTATGAAGAGTCAGTGAAATTAAGTGGTGGGAACAAGGTGACCTTGTCTTTTTTCAGAAGAGGACAGAGAACTGTTCTCTTGACCCCAGAGCTTATGCCACTTAACCAGAATTCTACGGAAAATGAAAGAGTCTGATGGAATTTGGCGTTTGGTGTTTTCCTGAGTCAAAAGAATTTTTCCATTTTCTTGCATGGTCCTTTGTTCTTTGACAAGAGTTTGTCAACAGTAGCTGTAGCCCGAGATATCAGTATGGGAGGGATGTCATCGTTTTTAATGGGCTTCAAAAAAGAAAAGAGTTATTTTTGGAGAAGTTTTAGTTTCACAGAAAAATTGAGAAGACACAGAGATATCATGGGTACCCCATGCCTCTATGCATGCCCACCTTCCCACATTATCAACATAGCCAACCAGAGGGGCTCATTTGTCTCAAGTGATGAGCCTTCACTGGCACATCTTTATCACCCAGAGTTCACACTTTACATTTAGGGCGCAGAAATTCATAACAACATGTAACCACTCTTCCAGGACCATACAGAGTGTCACATAAATCCTTTGTGCTCTGTTGATTTATCCCTCCTCCTCCCTAGCTCCTGGTAACCATTGATCTTTTCACTATCTCCATAGTACTGTCTTTTCCAGAATGTCATATAGTTGGAATCATATAGTATGTAGCCTTTCCAGATTGACTTTTTTCACTCAATAATATGCCTTTAAGTTTCTTCTATGTCTTTTCATGACTGGATCATTCTTTTCATGTCTAGATCATTTCATTTTAGTGCAGAATAGTATTCTAGATGTACCTTCAGTTTGTTTATTTGATATCCCCTACTGAAGGATATCCTGGTTGAAGAATGAAGCTTTCTGATGTCCTCTTTTTATGTTTTTTTTTTCACCCCCCAGGATCAATGGGGAGAGGCACATGCCATGAGAACCTATGTGGTCAAGGGAGAACTCACATGGAAATACCTTTCAATGCCTTTCAATATCAAGTTGATCTCTTGACCACTATTATCCATATTCCCAACCAGGACCACATCTAGTGTCTGAAACCAGATGCTTTTCCACTTGTATGTGTCTTTTTAAATTTCTTTTTGTTGTTTTCAGTGTATAAATGTTCCACCTCTTATTTAAGCTTATTCCTATTTTATTCTTTTTGATGCTATCGTAAATGGAATTTTTTCTTTCATTTGATTTCATTTTCAGATAATTCATTGGTAGTATATAGAAACATAACCTGTTTCTGTATGTTGATTTTGTATCCTGCAACTTGAATGGATTAGATTTTTAGTCTAATATTTTTAATGGAGTCTTTCTATATTTAAGATCATGTCTATAAGCAGGTGTAATTTTACTTCTTCTTTTCCAATTTGGATACCTTTTATTTCTTTTTCTTGTCTAATTGCTGTGGCTAGGACTTCCATACTATGTTGAATAGAAGTGGAGAGTGGACGTCCTTTCTGCTTTCCCAAATAAGCATGGCATTATCCTTAGCCTTCATATATGTCCTTTATTATGTTGAGGTACTTTCTATTTCTGGTTTGTTAAAATATTTTTAAATGAAAGTTTTTATTATGCTGAGTTTCATACTCTTCCTGACTATTGAGAGGATTATGCTATTTTAAAAGCCTTTATTCTGTTAATGGGGTGAATCACATTAAGTGATTTTGTGTGATAAACCATTCCTGCACCCCAGGGATAAATCCCACTTAATCATAGTGTATGATTCCTTTAGTGTGCTGTGGATTTGATTTGTTATATTTTTGTTAAGGATTTTTGCATCTATATTCATTAGGAAATCAGACTGCAGTTTGTACCTTTGTAATAGGGTAATTCTGGTCTTAAAAAATGAGTTTGGTAGAGTGAAACAGACATTATTACCTCATGTACATGTATGACTACATGACCAATGTGATCCTGCAATATGTATAATCAGAAAAATGAGAGATTACACTGTATTTATGTATGAGCTATCAAAATGTATAAATGCATTCTTTCACATACAGCTAATTAGAACAAATAAAATAAAAAAATAAAAAAAATGAGTTCAGAAGTGTTCCTTCCTCTTGAAGGAGTTCCTTCCTCTTGAAGGAGTTTCTGTAGGAGTTTGAGTTTCTTTTAGGTTATCCACTTTGTTGTCATTTAGTTGTTCATAATAGTCTTTTATGATCCTTTTTATATCTGATGTCAGTTGTAATGTCTCTTCTTTCATTTTGACTTTGAGTTTTCTTTCTTTTTTCCTTAGTTTAGATAAACGTTTGCAATGTTTATCTTTTCCAAAAACCAACTCTCAGTTTCAGTGATTTTTTTTCTATTTTTGATTTCATTTATATCTATCCTAATCTTTGTTATTTCCTAGGGAAGAAGAGACCCCTAACTCCCAGCCTTCTGTTAATCTTAGGCCCTTCTGTTAATCTTAGGCTTAGTTTGCCCCTCTTTTTGTCTCTCCCCAAAGAGTAAAGTTAGGTTGTTTATTTGAGGTCTTTCTTTTTTAGTGTAGGTGATTATTGCAATAAACTTCTTAATAATGTTCTTGCTGTAACCTATAGGTTTTGGCATATTACGTTTTCATTTTCATTTGTTTCAAAGTATTTTCTAGTTTTTTATTTCTTTGATTCAATGGTTGTTCAAGAATGTGTTGTTTAATTTGTACACATTTGTAAAATTTCCAGTTTTCCTTCTGCTGTCAATTTCTAGTTTCACTCCATTGTGGTCATAAAGATATTTGAAATGATTTCAGTCTTCTATATGGCTTGTTTTGGTATGCTCTGTCCTGGAGAATGTTCTGTGCATGCTTAAGAAGAACACATGTTCTGCAGCTTGCTGTTTGGTGGAATGTTTGGTACATTTGGTCTATAGGATTGTTCAACTTCTTTCTTTCCTTAGTAATCTCTATATAAATATTATATCCATTATTGAAGTGGGGATTGAAGACAATTGTTGTATTTTTTTCTCTATTTTCCTTCAGTTCTATCAATTTTCAGTTTATTTTTATGCTCTGATGTTTGGTGCAAATATATTTATACTTGTTTATATATTCCTGGTAGAAGGTACATCAGTATATAATGTTCTTTGTTTCTTGTGACAGTTTTTATTTAAAGTCTATTTTGTTTGATATAAGTGTAGCTACCCCTTCTCTCTTTTGGTTACCATTTGCGTGGAATATCTTTTTCCATCTCCTAATTTTCAGTCTGTCTGTGCCCTTATATTGTGGTTCTTCTAGACAGCAAATAAAAGACACTTCATGTCTTTTATTGGAGAGTTTAATCCATTTACATTTAAATTAATTATTCATAGGAAATGATTTACTATTGTCATTTTGTTAACTGTAGTTTCTTTGGCCTATCTTTTCTTCTCTTGCTCTTTCCTTTTTTTTGAAATTTTTTGTATTGATAAACTTTGACTCCTTTGTCTTTTTCTTTTTATATAAATTATATGGTATTTTGGTACGATGGGGCTTACATAATATATAGTTACAGCAGTTTGTTTTAAGCTGATAACAAGTTCAATTTCACACAAAACTTTACACTCTTAAGTTCTCCCCACAGTGCTCTGTGTTACTATGGTCACTGTACTGGTTAATTTGAATTGTCAATTGATTGGATTAAGAGATGCTCATGATTAAGAGGCTTCTGGGTGTGTCAATGAGGGCATGTCTAGGAATGAATGGAATATGGGATAGTGAATTGAAGTAGATACCCTTCCTAAGTGTGGTCAGCACCACCCAATAGGATGGAATAAAAGTTGGAAGAACAAGGAATGGGTTCTTGATTGCTGCTTCTATCATCTGAGGATATCAGACTCTGTCTTCTTTACTCTTCCAAAATGGACTCTGCCAGTGATTCTCCAGGTAGTTTCTAGAAGCTATGGTCTCAGACTAGGGTAGCATTGTTGATCTTTCTTGTTCTGGGGCTTCTGCATCTTGGACTGCTTAGCTGCTGGCTCTTCCAGCTCTTCAGCTGCAGATGGCCATTGTGAACTGTCCAGCTTCTGGTCATGTAAGCCAATCTAATAAATCCCCTTTTTATAATCATACTTCCTGTTGATTCTGTTCCTCTAGAGAACCCTGACTAATCCAGTCACAATACACATCTATTCATATTGTCATCTTTAAACATTTTTTTATTTTTTGGTTCTGGGCATCAAACTGAGGGCCTTGTACATGTGAGGCAAGCATTCTATCACTGAACTATACCCCCAGCTCTAAAATTTTTTAGTTATAGTTATTTTAAAAATGCTTTTGTCTTTCAACTTTTATACTAGAATTAAAAGTGATTTACCCATTACCATAACTGAAAGTCAATATTCTGCATTTGTCTGCATTTATCTTTATCAACTGATCTTTATGCTTTATTATGCTAATATGCTGTGTAACATCCTTTTGTTTCAACTTGAAAAACTCCTTTTAGCCAGTTACTTGGAAATCTGCAGTAGGAGCACTGTTTGAGCCTACAAGTTTGAGACGAGCTTGGATTACATAATGAGAACTTGTCACACTAAAACAAACAAACCCCCCCAAATTCCCTTTAGCATTTTTAATAAGGTAGGTCTAGTGTAATAAACACCCTCAGCTTTTTATTTGTCCAGGAAAGTCTTTATCTCTTGTCCATTTTTGAAGGATAATTTTTCTGGTTATGGTATTTTTGGCTGGCAGTCCTTTTCTATCTGTAATTTGAATATATCATCTTATTCCCTCTGGCCTGCAAAGTTTCTGTTGAAGAATCCACTGGTAATCTTATGTATCTGCTTTGTCTAATGCATAGACTCCAACACACATTATCTTTTGATAATCACTTGAATGTGATGAGTAATTTTTCTCTTGCTGTTTTCAAAAATTTCCCTTTGATTTTTGCTAATTTGTGATGTATCTGAGAATGAATTTCTTTGGATTGATTTTTTGTGTGTTTGCTTGTTTTTTTTTTCTTTGATCTCAAAAATTCCTTTCATTCCTCACACTTTGGAACTTTTCATCCCCTACTTCTTTGAGTAAGCTTTCTGGTCCTTCCTTGTATTTTTGATTCACACATTGCATATACAAGTTAGTTTGATCATGTTGCACAAGTCCCTTAAACTTTCTTCACTCCTTTTAAAATTTATATTTATTAAACTATATTAATTGTATGTATTAATAGGGTTCCACTATGACATTTTGTACATGCATATATCATGCTTTGACTGTATCTGTCCTATCTTTTATCCTCTCTTTCCCTCTCTATTCTCCTTTATACCTCCAGCTTCCTCCCCTTCCCTAATAGTCTGTCTTCTATTTTCCAGTCATTATTTCTTTTTCTTTCTAGTTACCACACATGAGAGAAAATATGATACTTTTCTTTCTGTGTTTGGTTAATGTCACTTAAAATGATAGCATCCAGTTACTTCTGTTTTTTTTGGAAATGATATGATTTCATTTATCTTTATGATTGAATAAAACTCAATTTCTAAATGACTTTTTGTGGTTCTGGAGATTGAAACTGAGAACTTGTCCATGCTAGGCAAGTGCTCTGCTGAGCTGCATGCCCCGTTCCTCTTTGTTCCTTTTTATTTTTGTTCCTATGCATTATTTTCCAATGATCTGTCTTTAAGTACACCAATCCTTTCTTCTATTTTATCTAGTCTGTTGAACTCTTGTAGTGGACTTTTTAGTTTAGTTATTGTGTTTTTCAACACCACAATTCTGTTAAAATCTTTTAAGTATTTTCTCTTTATTGAAATACAAAGAATCTCTCTTTGTCTTTCTCTTAATTTTTGTGATTATCTTTATGATGGTTATTTTGAATTTATGACAGTTTAATGGTGACCATTTTTACTACAGGGCACTAATGTAATTTGTTTTCATTAAGGTTTCTTTCTAGAAATTTCTTGTTCCTGTTTTTGAAACGTATTTTCCTTGACTTTCTGTTTAGTTCTGTGTATAGGTACCTCCTCCAGTAAAGACTAATTTACCTCATACAGGAGAAAACCCCCACCAAGGGGCCAAGTCAAAGATTCTGGGGGCCTCTATCAACTCTGTCCCTTTCCAGGAATTTAAGGTATCTGTGTTTTTTGTCTGCTCCATCTGTCCTGAGTCAGAGAGCATCAGGGGAGCTATTGCATCCACAGTCTAAAATGCTGTCTCTATTCTTCCCTAGATTTATAGATTTCTACTTGGACCTGTCAGGGCTTCAAGACTGGCAAGACAGAAGGAAGTTCTCTGGGAAGGCCTCTCAGAAAATGTGGGTGGGCTGCTGGATGCACAAACCGATCCCAATCCCTTCCTTATTCTGCAAGAAGCTGGGAGCTTGGGGCGGGGTCTCTATCTGACCATATGATGCTGTGCCAGTGGCAGGATTCTGGCAAGTTGGTGTCATGAGCACCCCTACTCACTTTGATGAGTCTTGTTTGCCTGAAGTATAGAAGCTGTTCAATTAGTGGCAGATTTTTTTACAAGGCAAAATTTATCTATCAGTTGCAGAATTAATGTGTCTGTGGGAAGAAGAATGGTCCAGGGCTTCCTACTATTATATTTCTGGTATCCTGCAGTGTCTCACTCTTGAATCAAGTTTCTGCATCTCCTTTCTCTCTTTTCTCAGGATGAGACCTATTTCAGAGGGTCCTTCATTCTTCATGTGAATAGGTGCCTCATGTTTGAGTCTTCAGGCTCAGGATGAAGTTCTCTCCTCTGTGAATTCCAGATTTGGGTCAAAGCTGGCCTAGAACTTCCTGATGTCAGGTCCATGATGACCAAAGGCAGAAAGGTGAACTCTCAGTTAGTTCACTGGTCCTTTGATGTGAGATTTCCCATTATGGGATGATGGGAAGTAGGGTATTTGAATCCCAGTTCTGTGGTCCTGATTTTCTCTTATGATACAATCACAACTCTCTTTGACCAAAATGAAGAGTGGAGAATGTGCTTTTGTTATGAGCCTCTCATTTTTCTATGCCTCTACAAACTTTTTTTTTTTTTTTGGTACTGGGGATTGAAACCAGGAACACTCAACCACTGAGCCACATCCCCAGTCCTTTTTTGTATTTTATTTAGAGACAGGGTCTCGCTGAGTTGCTTAGGGCCTTGCTAAATTGCTGAGGCTGGCTTTGAACTAGCGATCCTCATGCCTCAGCCTTCTGATCTGCTGGTATTACAGGCATATGCCACTATGCCCAGCCTCTCAAACTTTTGAATGTATGCTCCTGAAGTTGTGGTGTTTTTTCAGCTCTACCTGCCTGCTAGGACTCTTCCTGATGTTGCCTGACCTAGGTTGATCTGTGCGGTGAACTCCTCTCTTTCTTTCATTCCAGCTCATCTATTCAGGATTCCACTCATCAAAAGATGATGTCTTTTAGAAAATAATAAAACACCATAGGCTGGGGTTTGGGATAATAGTAATGACTTTGACTGACCTCTTAAGTCCACTGTTGTTGGAATGTGATCAGAATCAAGAGGTGATACCTACTTCTTAGATTGTAGGACTAAAGACAAAGAATCTTGCCACAGAAGTGAAAATGATAGCTCATTTAGGAATGACTTGGGCTTCTGCCTGAGGACACAATATGAATTTTTTTTTTTTTTTTGGCTAGGGGTGCTGCTGGGGATCAAACACAGGGCCTTGCACATGCTAGGACAAGCATTCTACCATTGGGCTATAGCCCCAACTCCCTTTAGAAATCTTTATTACCAAAATTTGAGGTTGCAAGACTATTCAGGCCCAGAGCATGTTGACTCTTTGAGAGGAAATATTACCTAATAATATTTAAGATAATATTCCTTTGTTGGCTACAGTAAAGAAGACTGACAGTGGAGATGAAATCTAGGACTTCATTCAGTAGGTCACAGAGGTGAAGGTGGATGCAATCACTTAAAATGGTGAGAGAGAGAAGTAGGTGAGGGTACAGAAAGAGAAGGACACTGGAAGCAGTTGACCCCAGTTAGTTTAGGGAGATCTGGGTGAAGGATATAAAAAGGTTAAAGAGAAATAAGGCCAAGTGGGTAGAGGGAAAGGTACAGCTAAGTTGTAATGAATGTTCTTCTTAGAAGAGGTCAAGGTCACTGTTAGAAACAAAGACAATGGCATGGCACCCTCTGGTTGTTCACATCCACAATAGTCCTGGTTGAGCAGATGGAAGAAATGATGACTGAATAAATGAATGAATGCTGCCAGTGTACTCCAGTGTCTCTGAGTGTACAAAGACTTGCTGGGTGAGTCAGAGTTATTAATATAAATAGTTACAGTAGCAACAATATGTCCTCGTAGTGGTTCTATTTTAAAAATTAACTTTAAAGTCTGTTTTAAAATGTTATTCTAAATCCTACATACATTCTCTTTTGCGTTCATTCTTTCAAGAACTCGAGTCTGTTATTTACAGTGTTTATTACTTTTAAACATATGGGTGTACATCTGATGTCTGTCCACTTTTTTTCTAGAGCTAGTAAACAAACTGGGAGCAGAAGTAATATGATCATATGCAATCTGCCTTTGACCTTGTCTGGGCTCTCCAAGGTCGGTAGTGACGGTTGGATTTTTGTCAGGATTGACTTGTTTTCAGCCAGAGCCGGATCTCCCGCCTACTAACATTTGTAATCTTTCCTTACTATCTAGCCTGCTGTAAAATTACTAGTACAGTTTCCCCAGGCAATGACTTTGTGATTTCTACTTTTTTATTGATCAATAAACAGTTTTAAACCAAAAAACCCCACAGTGAGAATAGAAACTTATTTGGTACTTGTAACTACCTGCCTTGGAGAAGAGAGAGGGATTGGGAAGATAAGAGCCTCAGGCGCCTGCTGCCTTCTTGGTGCCAACACCACTTGATGAAAATAGAAGGATGCAGCCATCGGTTAACAAATCACCTCTGTCTACACGATGCTAAACAGCCGAGGGTTTCCCATGGAATTAACCCGTTGTTTCCATGACCCATGTGTGCATCACCTTTCATGAAATTAGAGAGGGAAGGCTTTGCTGCTGTTCTTCTAGTGCTAAGCACAGTGGTTGGCATAGACTTACTGTCCAAGAACTATCTGTTGAGCAAATGATTGAATAAGTGACACGGTTATCGGACTTGAGACTGAAAGGGTGAATTTATTCATGTTACGCTGAGGCTGCTTTCTAGTAATTTCCTTGCATAAGTCTGATCTCTCCAGCTATATTTAAGGAGATACCTTAGGCCCTATGTGTTTTCTGTTCCCTGTGGCAGCAAACTTAGTTTATGACCATGGAAGATCTTCTAGTAGGTAATGACTGTGTCTCCAATTGTGTGTTAGTCAGCTTTGGGTCACTGTGACCAAAGCACCTGACAAGAACAACTTGGAGGAGGAAGAATTTATTTTGGCTCATGGTTCCAGAGGTTTAGTCCACGGTTGGTCAAGTTCATTGTTGTGGGCCCAGAGTGAGGCAGCACATTAATGGCAGACGGGTGTGGCAGAGGGAAACTGCTCAGGGCGTGGCAACCAGGAAGCAGGGGGGGGAAGTGACCTTCTAGGGCATGCCCCCATGATCCACCTCCTCCAGCCACCCCACGCCTTCCTACTAGTCAGTCCATTTAAGCTATGATGGACTAATTAGGTTATAACTCTCATAATCCAATTGATTCACCTTCAAACGTTCCTGCAGGAGCTTTGGGGGGACACCGCATATCTAAACCATAACAAATGGCTATGACTTCCCAGCATCCTGTTTATTTTCTTTAGGCTTTGTTTTTGGGGTATATAGAATTTTGTGAACAAGTTTAGAAAATAAAGCAATATTTTCAGTAAAACCAAATCAATAGCCAGCTAAGGATAATAATTTGTGATTCAAATTGAAAACTGTCTGCATGGGCACATTTTGAAGTCTGGGAGGGGTTTCTTCTCACATTTATTGATATCATTTTTTAAAAAAGTAACATTGTATCATTTTGCTTTACTGTTGAGTAATATTGGGGAACAGTAGATTTTTGATTTTCTTATTTTCTATGGTGATGATGTTCTATGAACCAACACCTGCTGTCTGCATGATGCTCGTGATTCAGGGATGGCTGATGTGGACAGGGCAGAAGGAAGGATGGAAGAGCTAGTTTATAGTTTATTGAAATAGGAATACTCTTTTCACAAATATTCTTAGTAAAATAAATGTGCTTTCATGTACTCAATATGGAAGCACAGGCCTTGGGACCTGGAAAGGCCTTGGAGTCTCTATTTCAATCCGCCCATTTTATACACAAGGAAACTGACACCCAGAGTGGCTCAAGTCTGTCTGAAGTTACAGAAGGCATCAGTGGCAGAGCCTCCCTCGGAGTCTGGACCCAGCCATGAGAGCTCCCTGCTCCCATGTTTCCCTTGGCTGTCCCAGGCTGGGACTAGGAAGCATGACTCTTGATTGTCCTCAGTTGTACGGCTGTGGGATGTAAATAGGTGCTCCAGTTACTGATGGGACCTCCAGTGGCCATTGCTTTCTGTGCCTTTGCAGGTCACCTCTCCCAGGTGACCTTTTCAGGGTGTCTGGTGCCTTCGGCCTCATGTGGGGCCCTTTCCAAGGAGGCCTAGGGAGGTAGCCATGAGGCTCACTGCCAGAAGTCCTTGACCCAGTCTCCACACCAGGAAGGTTGTCCAGTGCCCATGGGATCCATTTGTGATGACCCCAGCCCAGTAGACCTCAGTAGCAGGGAGGCATAAGGCCTTTCACCGAGCCAACTGATGCAATCGATGAAAACTCTGTCCTTTTCAAAATGTCCCAGAAAGCCAAAATAACTCATATTTCCCACACTACGTTAGAGCAGATTTATGCTCCTTTAAGAACACATGTGGTGTAAAAAGATGAAGGGAGAGAGGGCCTGAAGTTTTACATATGGTAGCAAGGTAATCCTAGCCGAGTTGGCTTCTCTCTGGAGAGCGCCTGCAGAGTATAATTAGCACAGAGCTAGCCATCCCAACAGATCTATACTTGAGCAAATTGTGGCTAAGACAAAATTGGAACTAAGGCTAAATTTATCAATAACAGAGTTTTAAGAAAGGAAAAGAAGACAAATGAAGTTGAAATTTCTCCTTGTTTATTTTAATGTCCAGAACATTTCCTTGCTGACTTATGCCACAGCTTCAGTGTATTTTTCATTTTTTATTTATTTTGCAGTTAATTGGATTTCCAGGTTTTGCAGCCAGTCACTGCAATTGATCCCTGAAAAGATGGATTTATTGCTTAGCCAGGCAGAATTCTGACAATCTTCAGAGGATGGAGAATAAAAGAAAACAGCCCAGACATAGAGTACTATGGGTCATCATTGGGTCAGACCAGCAAGATATGTTACAGCTGGCAGGTTTATGCCAGAACTTCAGCGCAAGCAATCTTCTTGCTAAATGGGCAGCACCAGAACCCAGTGGAATATTTTGTAGGATACTGTCAGTGATTCATGCTTAGGAGGAAATGTAGCCCAGGATGAGATCCTGAGGCAGATGTCAGATCTCAGACAGGTTGGACCCATGGGTGGAGAATTGACTAAACTTGAAACATCTTACACCTTTGCTGTCTCAAGCTAGAACAGAACCTTATTTTGCCTGGTGAATAGCTCTGTTGGAATGCCATAATGGCTCAGCAGGCAGAAACAATATAGAACTCATACCTACAGCTATTCTTTGCAGAGGGTTCTAGAAACTTGTCATTTGAGAAGCAGCAGAACACCATCCCCTGCTTGTAAAAGTCCAACATCCATCCAACCATTCAGTTATCCAATCATCTGTCCACCCATCCATCCATCCATCCACATAATAATTTTTTATTGAGTTCTTACTGGATGTTAAGCATGTTTCCTCGTGCCAAACATAGAGAATAAATAAATAAATAAAACCAGTTTCTACCTTTGTTGAGCTTACAGTCTATTGGGCAAATAACTACATGTTTGCCAAGGTTAGGAGAGATTCTTAAGGAGCTCCAGACTGGGGGAGGCTTCCAGGGGGGAATGCTATGCACTGAGACCTGAGAGATGTAATATACAAACGGACAATGGTCAGATCATATACAGAATTGAGCTCTGATACACAGTCTGCAGAAGCCTATTGTCTATAGCAACCAGTCTAGGAAGTCAGCCTCTTACCCATCAGTCTATTCAATCACTCTCTCTAGCAAACATCCCAGGAAGGCAGATAATAACCCCTGTAACAATTATCCCCAAATGGCCAGGACTTGATTAGTAACTGACAAACTTTCCTAATTTTTTTTTTTTTGAACAGGGGATTGAACTCAGGGGCACTAGGCCACTGAGCCACATCCCCAGCCCTATTTTGTATTTTATTTAGAGACAGGGTCTCACTGAGTTGCTTAGGGCCTCGCTAAGTTGCTGAGGCTGGCTTTGAACTCGCGATCCTCCTGACTCAGCCTCCCGAGTCGCTTGGATTACAGGCGTGCGCCACCATGCCCGGCCCCTAGTTTTTGTCCCTAAATCCAATTCAGGATTAACTTAAGAATGTCAAGTATGTACCCCTAACCAATTATGTAGGATGCCCGCTTCTAGTTAGCCCCCCAAGGGTTTCCTCATGCCAACAGTCTCCAATTCAGGGCATCCCTAAGGATCTTCCCCTTTTCCATTATAAAGCCTTCCCACTCCTCTGCTTACCTCCAGTCTCTGCCAAAACACCAATGATGGTGTCTGACACCTTTGCTATAGCAAGCTTTGAATAATTAGACTTTGTTCTTCTTTGGTTAGTCTTTGCTTATTCCACAGACCAGAAGGATGGGCATGTTTGGGTCAGACTGGTGGACATAAGAGCATTCCAGGAGATGCAAAGTCCTGGAGAAAAGAAATACCAAAGTACATTCTTCAAGTAGAAGAGTCGAACTTGAAATTGGAAAGTGAGCAAGGAAGACTGGCATGGAATGTATTTGGGGAAGGGGGCTGTGGTAGGGATGAGTTTGGGATCAGGCAGACTTGTGAGTTGTGTTGGATGATTTTGTGACCAGAGCCTCATAGTGACTAGTGGTTTACACTTTCCCTCTTACCTAGGTAGTCTTCATTGTGATTGGTCTCTAGTTTCTTTCTGCTGCTCCTTATGTGAGCTCCCACTTTCTATCCAGAGGACTGTTTGTTTGGGGACTTCCTTGTTTTCTCTTAGTTTTGTTCTTGTGAGGCAGATGCAGAGACCAAGGCACATTGCTGTGTTTTTTCTGCTCCTGATCAGGACCAGCTCCTCAACCTCCTGGGCAGTGGTCAGGTAAGCCCTGAATTGCCCAAGTTCTTCCCTGGGCGTGTATCCTGCAACCTACAAGGAAGAGACAATGTGTCAGAGAATGGGAATTATCCCTATATCTGTCCTCACATTCTTTCCCAGGTTTAGAGCATATGGTCAACCAGATTAAAGATGCTTCCCAGACTCCTTTGCAGCTCAGTAATAGGCTTTTGCCCAAGGTTGGGGCATGGGAAGTGGTATGTGCACTTCTGGGTCCTGCACTAAAAGGTGTTCCTTAAAAGGACACCTTCCTGCTGGCTGGAATGTAGAGATGGTACTTCTGGGGCACCATTTTGGAAGATGTCTACTCAGAATTACAGAACAACCAGAAAGAATGCCATGACTGATGGGTGCTGTTTATTTCTGGAAATGAGGCAAAGGAAAAATATATTTTCATCTTATTCCACTTATTGTTATTTCAGTCCCTGTGACCACAGATGATCTATATCTTAATCAGCAGTTCTCAGTGTGTGTGGCCTGGGAACCAGAGACCCTTTCACAGAATTCACAAGGTCAAGAGTATTTTCATAACAGCCCTAAAACTTCATTTTCCTTCTTCACTCTCATTCACTCACGATTGCACAGCAAAGTTTTCTAGAGGCTACATGATCAGTCAGTCATATCACCACAGATTACAGAAGCAGATACATGAATATCTTCTATCAAACCAGGTATTAAAGACATTTATAAAAGTATAGAACAATGTGACATTTCTCAATAAAATTTGTTTGAAAATAGCTGTATTTTAAATAAAATATTTGCATCTTTATTATTATTTTAAAATAAATTAATGAAGAAATGGTTTAATATTTTTCCATTTTAATTTCAAATACAGTAAATATCAAAAGATGTAAACCACATACATAAAAGAACTTTGGGGTTGTTAATAATTTTTTTGTTTCTATTTATTTATTTATTTTTACAGACTGCATTTTGATCCATTATACACAAATGGGGTACAACTTTTCCTTTCTATGGTTGTGCACGACGTAGATTCATGCCTATACGTAGTGTAAGATGTCTGTCTCATTCTACCATGTTAATTTTTAAGAGTATAAAGAAGTCTAAGACCAAATGTTTGAGTTAGAATGTTATCCTAACTAATAGAGGGAGGTAGATTTTCCCTGTTGATTTATAGCCACCAGTTCTAGGGCCCATGCAATTGGCTTCAGGATCAGCTTCAAGTGGCCTCTCCTTTCCCCTTTTGCACCCTACCCCTGATCTCTTCTCTCCTGGTTCCTCCGGATCCTTCAGGAATTGACTTCAGTTTACTTACTTAGAATCCACTGGGCATTTCTTCTCTCTACCACCTTTCATTGATTCATCATTTGCTAAAAAATGGAACCTCTAATACTGGCTAGGGATTGTGGTGTAGCGTCAGGGACAGCCAGCACAAGGTTCCAGCTTTGGTTTGGCTCACAGTCCAGTAGAAGAGAGAGGTTGTGAACAAGCAGTGGCCACCTGGGCATTCCTCAGCACAACAGTGGATGGGATGGCATGGAGGTGACACGAAGGGGCAATCTGTTCCTCCTGGGGGACATGGGAATCGTGGATCAGGGAGGTTCTAAGGCAGAAATGACTGAGTGAATCTCAGAAATAGAGTTTTCTGACTGCATGCTGGCAGAGAAGGGCATCCTGTAGAGGAAACAACAGAGGCAAAGGCATTGTGACTTCCTAGGACAGGGCATTTTTAGAAAAAGTCAAAGTGGCTCATTATTGGATGAGAAACTGAAAAGGAGTCAGGACCCTTTAAGTGATGATAAATAAATTTGTTTTTTATTTTTAAGGCATGGAGAATCATGGAATAATTTAAAGCAGTGTGATGTGATGATATTTGATTTTAGAACTGTATCAAAATTTTTTTCAACTTATTTAGGGGTTGTATTTACTTCCCCCAGGAGATAACGTTATGCCTAGGCATGACAAGAGGCAGCTCTTTATCAGACTTGCAGTCGACCATTAATTCCACCTCCAGTTTTGGGGGGCCAGGGGAGCAAGTAGAAAATGCACATGTGATTCTGAGTAGTAATAGCAAGGTATGATCCTTTTGATTTATCTGTGTACAGGGACCCCCAGGCATTAGTGTCTGAACTAATGAAGGGAGGGGCTATAAAGTAATTAGAAAGAGCTATTTTTCTCTATAATTACAACTCTGTATAAGTTATAATTAATTATAACTTTGTAAGTTTGTAACTTATAAATATTGTAAATATTTTTGAGCAGTTAGTATGTGCTAGGCATTTGTATGCACTCTGCCTGTGGTAATTTAACCCTTACAGCAGCTCTATCAAGTAGGTCCAATGTTATCCCTCTTTTTACAAATAGTTACTGAGGCATGGAGAGTTTATGGGATTAAATACTGCAACCAGGACCCTGAGGCCACACTCTGATTGTGACGCTGCAATGGTCCTGGTCAGGAGCAGGGGACTCCATGGAACAGGAGGTGGAGGGCTTGCAAAGCACATTAATTCCTATCATAATTTTTCTCTTTCAACCAAGGCAGAGTGACAGGAGCACTCAGGGGTTTGAAGCCTCACCTGCAGTTTCAGTATCACCTGGGAACTGGGGCCTTGACCCAGACCTACTAAATCAGACGCTCTAGGGTTGGGGTTCAGTAAACTATCTTTACCAAGCCCTCTGGTGATGCATGGTAAAGTATGAGAACTATTGGATTGGAGATAACTCCTTGGGGTTGGATGAGGGTTGAGAAGGGTAAAGAACAGCTGGGAAAAGACTAGAAGCCAAGAGCCCATTTCTGAGGCTGTTGCCATCACCAGAGTAGGGAACCAGAGCCTGAAATCAGATTTTTCAACCCAGGTTGCACTTGGAATCATCTGGGAAGCTTAAACACATATCGGCACAGTGGTTTCACCCAAACCTGTTAAATCAGAATCTCCAAGGGACAGAATCCTGGCACCAGTTTTTTAAAAGCCATTTCCTCACATGATATGAATGTGCAGCCAGGGTTAAGAATCAGTGGTTTTCATACTTGAAGGTGCTTCTGTTTAACAATCTCCTGGAGGGCTTGTTAAACAAGAGCTACCGAACCTCACCTCTAGAGTTTCGGATTCAGTAGGCCTGGTTAAGATCCAGAGAATGTGCATTTCTGGCAAGTTTCCAGATGATGGTCCTGAGCTGGTCCAGGGACCACACTTCGGGAGTCACTGCCTTATATTTTCACTGAGAGCCCTAGCAGGTTAAGCAGAGAGGAGGCTGTGAGATTCAAACCTGGGGCAGGAGCTGGAGGGCCCCCTCCCTCTGCAGTTAGCTGCCCAGCTATGACCCAGGGTGTGCCAATGTGCGATGGATGTGACTTAGCTGGCTGAAGAAGTGAAAAGTTCTGCATGTAAATTTATTGTTTATGTTTTTAAACCTAAAATTTTTCTTTCTTCAGGACAAAAGTTGCTTGAGATTTGATTTTCAAAACTCTAACCCTTGGACATTTCTGTTTCCCTCCTTTGAGGATTTCCTTACATGTGAATGTGCAGGATATACGTATTCTGAAGGGGGAAAAATGAAGGTCTGAGTTATCATGTGAGATCCATAGTCAGAAATCAGGCCTTTGGAATAATCGTAGTTATGGAGTATTTAATAAAATATACTCATTGCTCAAACAACTTCTGAAAATAGTCCAAGGCAATTTAACTTTTATTTCCTCTGTAGAGCTTGTCACCACTTATTAATCTTAATTTCCCCCAACATTGCCTATCAGATGAAAGGCCAATTTTTCTCCTCTGTTTCCATAACATTAATATTTAAATGGCAGAGCATGGCACTCATAAACAGCTGTGGAGGAGAGGGGATATTTCCGGAAAGGAAAATCTAGACCAAATGCCATAACCAGGCTTCTTCCTTAACAAATGCTCAAAACAAAGCCAAGAAAACATGCAGATGTACCTTGCAGGACAGGACGGAAAGATGAAGGGCCCTTGCTTGTGAAGTGGCTTACCTGAAAGGAAAAAGGTTGTTCCAGAGACTTCTACTACAGAAGTGGAGGGGTGGAGTCTGAAGGCCGTGCAGGTGGAGATGCTGGCAGGAGTATCCACTACTTTGAATGCTAATGCAGCCGACAGAAGATTCCAAAGCACGTTCTCTGCTCAGTGATGGCTGAGCAGGAGGGAATTCACTTTTATTACATTGGATATCTATTTGGCATTGGTTCTGTGCGGGACTCTGGGCTACAGGTGGTGAGAACACCAGGATGGATGAGGCACAACCCCAGGCCTCAAGCAGCTGGTGGAGAGGATTAGACAAAAGGCCAAGTCCTGCGGGACATGTGCCAAGGAAAGATGTAAACAAAGTGATGGTATACATCATGTGTCATGCGAGGAGAGATCAGGAAGGCACTGAAAGGACATTCGAAAGACAGGATTGTTAGCACATGCAGACCACTGGCTGGCTATACCTTTCCAGTGCATTCCCTGATCCCTGACATTATGTCAGGTGCTGCATTGGGATCTGGGGTTATCAATATGATTAAGAACTTTCCCTGCTCTTGAAGAATTTGGAAAACAGGTGAGGCCAATTACCACACAGTGAAGGCTTCCTGGAAGAAGTGATGTCAATGCTGAGTGCTAAAGGATGAGTGGGGTTAGCCAGACAAGGATTAAAGGAAATTGCACGAGAGAGAGAGAAACATGCACAAAACTCTTTTAAAGAGAGAGTGGAGGAGCCAGGCATGGTGGTGCATGCCTATAATCCCAGCAGCTGAGGAGGCTCAGGCAGGAGGATTGAGGGTTGAAAGCCAGCCTCAGAAACTTGGAAAGGTCCTGAGCAACTTAGTGAGACCCTGTCTCTAAATAAAATATAAAAAAAGGACTGGGGGTGTGGCTCAGTGGTTAAGTGCCCTTGGGTTCAATTTTTGGTACAAAAAAAAGAAAGAGAGAGAGAATGTGTGTGTGTGTGAGAGAGAGAGAGAGAGGAGAGAGAGAGAGAGAGAGAGAGAGAGAGAGAGAGAGAGAGATACTACACTGGTAGGCATTTGTGGAACTGCAAGGAGCTCAGAATGGCCAGAGGATAGTGTTAGAGCAGGGAGAACAGGAGATGAAGCTGAGATTTCATAGGGATGAGGTCAGAAATGGCCTGTTTGACATTTGCTTCACAAAACAGATTTAGACTTTCTGTAAATCTTACAGAACCACTTGGGATTTTAACATAGACCCCGTGTGAGCAGATTTGAGGTTTAGGGGAACTATTTAGGGGAACCGATGTGGCAAGGATGCAGTTTTAGGAGAAAGCAAGACTGAGTGCAGGTGATGGTTTATGAACATGATAGTAAGACAGAAGGGAGATGAAGGGAGTTGGTAGAATAAGTAGGAAGAAGGTTTAGGGTGAAAGCAATTTTTAAGAAAGTTTTAAAATTTATTTTTTAGTATTAATTTTAAAAATTTGTTCTAATTAGTTGTACATGACAGTAGAGTGCATTTATACATTTTGATAGTTCATACATACATGGAGTGCAGTCTCATTTTTCTGATTGTACTTATCATAGGGTCACATCAGTCATGCAGTCATATATGCACATGAGATAATAATGTTTGTTTCACTCTACTATCATTCCTTCCCCTAAATCCCTTCCCCTCCCTTCACTCCGGTCTACCTAATATAAGGTAACTCTAGCCTTCCCTATCCCTCCACCACTTATTGTGAATTAGTATTTGCATAGCAGAGAAAACATTCAGCCTTTGGCTTTTTTGGATTTGACTTATTTCACTTTGCATGAAATTCTCCAACTCTATCCATTTACCAGCAAATGCCATAATTTCATTCTTATTTAAAGTTGAGTAATACTCCATTTTATGCGCGCGCGCGCGCGCACACACACACACCACATTTTCTTTATCCATTCATCTTTGGAAGGACACATAGTTTCCATAGTTTAGCTATTTTGAATTGAATTGCTATGAACATTGATGTGGCTGCATCACTGTAGTCTGCTGATTTGAAGTCCTTTGGGTATAAAGTGAGGAGTGGGATATCGAGGTCAAATGGTGGTTCTATTCCTAGTTTTCTGACTTAATCGCCATACTGCTGTGACAGCAATATTAATGAATTAGAATCAATAGGACTTTGATGACTGAAAGGGGATGTGGCAGGAGAAAGAGAGAGAAAAGGAGAGGTCAGGGGCGGGGAGAGAAAAAAGAATCCGAACATTTTGATTTGGACCACATGCATGGTGGTGCCATTCATAGAGTCAGCACACAGGGGAGGAGCAGGCATAAGGTGAGAGAAGAGACAAGATGATGAGTTTGGGGCACGATGAGTTTTAGGTGCTTGTGGAACATTCAGATCAAGAGGCCCATGAAACAGTGGGATACATGTCAGGATAAGTTCTAGGTCGTGATTGGAGGAAGCCATGGAACTAAGTCACCCAGGATGAGTGCTAGAATGAGAAAAATCAGAAAAATTATATTCTTGAGTACCATTTCTTTTTAGCACAATATTGATAGTTCTGGACAGTTAAATAGGTAAGAAAATGATACAAGGATTGGAAAGGAGGAAATAAATCTGTTATTATTTGTAGCTCATATGATTATTTACATAGAAATCTCAAATTATCAACAAATTATTAGAAATAGTAGGAGGATATAATAGGATGGTTGGGTCTTTGATTAATACAAAAATCAGTTGCATATCTCTATACCAGTAAAAGCTACAAAACAAAATTAAAGAAGAAATAAATCTACAACATTCTTATCAAATATCAAGCATCTAGGAGTAATGTAATAAAAGGCATGAAAGACCTCTACAGGGAAAATTATAAAACCTTATTAAGAGTTATTAAAGATTTTGACTGGGGTTGTAGCTCAGTGGTGGAGTGCTTGCCTCACATGTGTGAGGCACTGGGTTTGATCCTCAGCACCATATAAAAATCAATCAGTAAAATAAAGATATTGTGTCTGTCTATAACTAAAGAAAATATGTTTATATAAAATACATACATAAAATATATATAACTAATATTTATGTATATGTGTGTATATATATATTTGTAGTTGTAGATGGACAGAATGCCCTTATTTTATTTGTTTATTTTTATGTGGTGCTAAAGATCAAACCCAGTGCCTTACACATGTTAGGAAAGTGCTGTGCCACTGAGCTACAGCCCCAGCCCCCTAAAAATATTTTTTAAAAAAGAAATGTTATTGATTGGGTTATTTGTATTCTTGGTGTAGAGTTTTTTGAGTTTTTTATATATTTTGGAGATTAATGCTCTATCTGACGTGTGTGTGGCAAAGATTTTCTCCCACTCTGTAGGCTCTCTCTTCACATTGCTGATTGTTTCCTTTGCTGAGAAAAAGCTTTTCAGTTTGAATCTATCCCAGTTATTGATTCCTGCTTTTATTTCTTGTGCTTTGGAAATCATGTTAAGGAAGTCTGCTCCTAGGCCGATATGATGAAGATTTGGACCTACTTTTTCTTCTATTAGGTGCAGGGTCTCTGGTCTAATTCCTAGGTCCTTGATCCATTTTGAGTTGAGCTTTGTGCAGGGTGAGAGATAGGGGTTTAGTTTCATTTTGCTGCATATTGATTTCCAGTTTTCCCAGCACCATTTGTTGAAGAGGCTATCTTTTCTCCATGGTATGTTTTTGGCAGCTTTGTCTAGTATGAGATAACTGTATTTATGTGGGTTTGTCTCTGTGTCCTATATTCTGTACCATTGATCTACCTGCCTATTTTGGTGCCAATACCATGCCGTTTTTGTTACTATTGCTTTGTAGTATAGTCTGGTATTGTGGTACCTCCTGCTTCACTCTTCTTGCTAAGAATTGCTTTAGCAATTCTGGGTCTCTTATTCCTCCAAGTGAATTTCATGATTGCTTGCCCTATTTCTATGAGGTCCGTTATTGGGATTTTAATTGGAATTGCATTGAATTTGTATAGTGCTTTTGGTAGTATGGCCATTTTGATAATATTAATTTGGCCTATCCAAGAACATGGGAAACGGGCTAAGGAAATAGGCAGACACTTCACAGAAGAGGATCTACAAACAAACAACAGGTATATGAAAAAATGTTCAACATCTCTAGTAATAAGAGAAATGCAAGTTGAAACTACCCTAAGATATCATCTCACCCCAATTAGAATGTCTATTATCAAAAACACAAGCAACAATAGGTGTTGGTGAAGATGTGGGGAAAAAGGTACACTTATACATTGCTGGTGGGGTTGCAAATTGGTGTAGCCACTCTGGAAAGCAGTATGGAGATTCCTTCAAACACTCGGAATGGAACTACCATTTGATCCAGCTATCCCACTCCTTGGCCTATACCCAAAGGACTTAAAATTTGCATGCTACAGTGATGCAGTCACATTAATGTTTATAGCAGCCCAATTCACTTTAGCTAGATTGTGGAACCAACCTAGATGCCCTTCAATAGATGAATGGATAAAGAAACTGTGGTATATATACACAATGGAATATTATTCAGCCATAAAGAATAATAAAATTATGACATTTGCAGGTAAATGGATGGAATTGGAGAAGATCATGTCAAGTGAAATAATCCAATCCCAAAAAACCAAAGGCCGATAGATTTCTCTTATAAGTGGTTGATGATACATAGTGGGGGAGGGGGAGGCACGGGAAGAATGGAGAAGGGATGGATTGTATAGAGGAAAATGAGGGTTGGGGAGGGAGCGGGGAAGGAAAGGGGAAGGAAAGATAATAGAATGAGACAAACATCTATACCCTATGTATATGTATAAATATGCAAATTGTATGATTCTACTTTGTGTACAACCAGAAAAATGATAGTTGTACTCCAGTTGTGTACAATGAACTAAAATAAAAAATTTAATAAAAAAAGAAATGTTAAAGATTTCAATGATCTATTGATTCAATGTATTTCCAATCAAAATTTCAGGGTTTTAAAAATAGTACTTGATGAAATGATTGTAAAATTTATATGAAGGTATGAGGACCAAGAATACCCAGGATGTTTCTGAAGAGTAAGAGCAGAGAAAGAGGATGATATGGATAGACAAGGAGACCAGAGGACTAGAATAGAGATCATGGGTGAAGTGTGTGATGAAAGTGACATATCAGATCTGCAAGGAAGAAAGAGTGATCAATAAATGGAGATGAAAAAAACGTTTTCCCATTATCCATATGTATGGAAAAAAGGTGAAGTTGGATCCTTGCCTCATAGTATATCAATCCAAATGGACTTAAGGATTTAAAACTTTAAGGAGAGTTAAAAAACAAATTAACACTTAAGTAAGATATTCATAATATATAGAACTGTGAAGAATTCACATCAAAATATGTAAAGACTTCTACTAATCAATAAGAACACACACACATACCCCAGTAGAAAAAAAGTGGAAAGAATGCATAGACAAAAAAAAAAAATCATTAAATGACCAATAAACTTGTCCAGTGATGTTCAACATCGTTAGTGATCAGGGAAACGAAAAATCAGAACTTCAACAAGAGATCATTTTATACCTCTTTAATTAGGTAAAAGTTTTAAGGACTGAAAATGCTAACTAGCTCTACAAAAAATCCAGAGAAGAGTTTGAGATTATCTCCTAAAGCTGAACACACAGCCAGGTTAGAAGACTTTAGCATTAACTTCTAGAGTGGAAGATTCACATTCCTCACATCCAGTGATTTTGATTCCTAGGTACATATCCAAGAGAAACACATATATAGTAGAGTCCATGTACACCAATAATCATAGAGGCATTGTTCACAATTAGAAAAAATCAGAAGCAACCTAAATGCCTAACTCTAGGAGAGAGGGAGAATAAATACTTACATATTCATATTACAGATTATTATAAAAATCTAAAAATGAGTGAGCCACAACTTGAATCTGAACAAATCATGTTAATGGAGTGAAGTAATTCTCCAAGGATTACAGCATAATACCAAAATAAAGTTAAAAACACTAATATATGTGTACATATAATATGTAAAACTATATGCAAAGGAAAGCCTGGGAATGAACCTGGGATTCAAAAAGATGCTGATCTTGGATGGGGAAAAGGAGGCAGGAGCACAGACTGAGGAGTATAGGGTTAGATGTGGATCCCTGTTAAGTTCTTAGTTTTATTTTTTGGATGATGCATTCATGAATACTGAATATATTATTAAAAGTAACTAAATAGAAGCAGCTCAGGCAATGGGCTTTGAAGGGTGTGCATTCGATCCAGGACTACAATGAAGCCAATTCCATGCATTTGAGGTCCAATTACAGAAAAACAATTTTCTCAAATGAGGGAATGAATAAATAGAAAATCATCAGTATCAGAAAGAGACCTCATATAGAGAGCTTTATCACACTGCTAAATCATGTAGCAGAATGTATTTGCTGGGGCATCTCTTTAGAGCATTTTAACTGAACTCCACAAATTTTTGGAAAAACAAGTTATAGTATAGGTCGTGCCTTACTAAAAATGTTCCTGAATCATTCCTAAAGACTCTATCATTTACAGTTGAGTGAGGTGGTGCATGATCATAATCCCAGAAACTCTGGAGGCTGAGACAGGAGGATAGCAAGTTTGAGGCCAGTCTCAGAAACTTAGCAAGGCCCTGTTTCAAAATAAAAAATGAAAACAGGGATGGGGTTGTGGCTCAGTGGTGAAGCACCTCTGGGTTCAATTCCTGTTACAAAACAGCAACAACAACCAAAACAACAACCAAAGCAACTACATCATTTGCTATTCCTTTATAGATTTGGGAATACAGTTCTTTTATGCTTTCCTGATATATTTTTGTCATGCAATTAAAGTGAGTTGTTACCAGATGATTTTCAATTGAGTTATATGATCTGAGTCACATGGACAAAAAGAGACACATCTAAAACACAATCTTTCTATTTTAAATTTGTTTCAAATAGCTAAAGCATTCAGAGAATTAACAAAACCAAAATTTCTTAACATGACATTTTTAGAATATTTTGAATTTTATACAAACTGCTTTCTCTCTCACTATTGCTACCCACCAAAATTTAATCCAGGTCAAATTCTATCCCTTTCGTTTTATTAGACACTTCCTCATCTTGGATCTTGAATGGTTGCAGTTGGACTGCTTAGCTGAAGCCACCCACTGTATCCTGCCCACTTTATGTGACCAGCAGGGACCCCAATAATGGGATTTTCTCAGCTCAGATAAGTGCAGGCTACCTGGGGCTGACTGTTGACCCAACTTTATGAGAACAATTCAGAAATAGTATTCTTGTTACAGAGGAACACCTGCCCTTTACCTGCCCTAAAGACTTGTTCACAGGAATGAGGGACTGGAAATGAAAACTCTTCTGAAGGAAGCAGCCTAAAACATCCGCCGTGTCATCTGCCTCCACAGCTTCCTTTCAAGTAAGAACTTTTCTCTTTATGACCATAATGAACTTTAATGAGCAACTCTTTCCTGTTTGAGGCAGAAGTGTGTTTAGGAGTGGGAATCACAGGGCATGTGTGGTGGGGGCCAGGACACCCTCCTGGGTGTGGTCACTCTCCTAGCTCCATGCTCCTTGGCTCTGAACTCCCATGAAAAGAAATGCCAGTCCATCCCCCTCTGTTGGTTTCTGCTTCTTCAAAACTCTACCTAAACATTGTGGGCTTGTAACAGAATTCTATCCTTTTATTGCCCATTTAATTTCTCCTTTTTTACCAGTTAGTAAATTAGTTGAGGCACAACCAAAACCCAAAAGGATCTCAACGATGCATAGCAGAGTCACTCCGACCTTCTTGCGGCAAATTCCCACATTTCTGTCATGAAATTCCTTTTAAACCTCCCATAGATTTCATTTCAAATAATCTCTTGTAATGGATGCAATTTCTGTCCCATAATGATGATGGAAACTTGATTTCCAAGGCAGGCAAACTGCTGCACTCGCTGGTAAGCCCCTGCCAGGAAAGGGCTTGCTTCATATGACTTTGGTGCCCAGCACCGGGCATGACACATAGCCAAGATCAGAGACTGGAGGTGAGATTTTGGCTAATGTGATGATTTTTAAGGCCTGATATGTAAATCGTGTCCTTCATAACTTCCCTACCTCCCCAAAGTTGTCCAGGGGAAATTAAAGTTTGTAATGAATATTAGCAAAATAGGAATTAAAAAGTTCTACTCAGACAAATAGCCAGTAACTCTACTTTAGGAATCCGTCACAAAACTGGGTAGGAGACATGAGTTAGGTTTGAGGATAAAGTGGGTCTCACCTCCCCAGCACCCCTTAACCTGGACCAAAGGACCATTATGCGCAGGAACGGCTCAGAAGTGATAGAGACAAAGAGCAAAGAGCACGACTTGCCCCGAGAGAGGTTCTGAGAACATTTCCAGGGCAGTCCTCAGAGTGGAAGAGGAAGGCTGATAAGATTGGTCAGTCCAACTAGCATCAACACCTACCTGGATCTGAGGTGGAAAAGAAAGGGGATTGCTGCAACTGGATACTGAATTTTAGAGCAAGGAAACCCTTCCCACCAGTGAATAGAATGTCCTGTCAGTGAGGACCAGCAATTCCTCCTCTCAGGGGAGAGCTGATAAGAGGACCAGGTGAACGGGAGCCAAGGGGGTGGTGTCTCTCCCCCACAGTGAACACTCCCCTAACTGTTTGTTAGAAGAATGAATGAAGCCAGGCTGTGTTGCCATGTTGCTAGGGAGTTGTTACTATGAGAAAAGCCATTTGCATGCAAATTTTACTTTATTAGCAACTAGGAGCCTCTAGCAAGGAGGTTGTTAGAGTAAGGTCTGGATGGATAGGGGGTCTGGATGGGGAGCCACTGGCATTCTGCGGAAGCCTGACAGAGAAGTTTGGCTTTAGTAAGGTCATGTTTCAGACTATGGTGTCAGATAGGAGACACTATAGGTACAGGAATTAATTTCACATGAAAGTTCAGAATATGGTATTTCCTTTTTACTTTTCCAATTCAGTCCCTCATTCCCCACAAATGGACAAAAGAAAATATAGGCCCTCGCTCCTATGAGATGCCAACATCGAGGTAGAGCTAGCTGTGAAGTTTGGCTTCCAAATTTTAAAAGCTAATAGAAACTGGAAATAAATCAAGAAAAACGTGTAAATTATTAAAAAGTTAGAAAGTACTTGGAGTAGAAGTTATGCCATTCAAAGGCGGGAGTCTTTATCTTTTTTTTTTTTTTTGGTACTGGGGATTGAACTCAGGGGCACTCCACCACAGAGCCACATCCCCCGCACTATTTTGTATTTTATTTAGAGACAGGGTCTCACTGAGTTGCTCAGCACCTCACTAAGTTGCTGAGGCTGGCTTTGAACTCGAGATCCTCCTGCCTCAGCCTCCCAAGTGCTGGGATTAAGCTAAAATATAGTAGAGGAAAGGTATGCTATGGTAAAACACCTGAGGCCAGGTGCTTTATAAAGAAAAGAGGTTTTTTTAGCTCACACTTCTGATGGTTCAAGAGCACTGCACTGACATATGCTTGACTCTGGTGAGCGCCTCATAGGGGATGGCATCCGCAATGGCAGGAGTGTGTGCAGAGTGGAGAGCAGCCCATGTGGAAGAGGGATTCAGTGGAGATTCCAGACTCCCTTATAACAACCCAGTCCCACAAGATATGCACTACTCCCTTCTGAGGGTGGTGCCCCAGGGTGGGATGATCTTCTACCTGGCCTCACATTTTTAAGGTTCTATCACCTCAACACCACCATGCTGGAGAGCAAACCTCCCTCGCATGAATGCTTGAGATGAACCCAAGATTCAGGATAGGGGAGGTGAGGACCACTTTATCCTCAAACCTAACCTGTGTCTCCTACTCAGTTTTATCACAGAGTTCTAAAGTGAAGTTACTAGTTGGTTGCCTGTGTAGAACTTTTAATTCCTATGATTTGAGGGTAGCATCAAGATAAATTTATGATTAGGAGACATTTTGATAGAAGAATGATTAAAAAATAATCAGGAAATCCACCTGCATATCCCATGAGAGCACATTTTCTCAGCAAATGATCAAGTCAAAGAATTCTCATTTTTGAGACTTTTTTTCCCCCCATACTGGGGATTAAACTCAGGGGCACTCCACCACTGAACCACATCCCCAGTCCTATTTTGTATTTTATTTAGAGACAGGGTCTCACTGAATTGCTTAGTGCCTTGCTTTTGCTGAGGCTGACTTTGAACTCACGATCTTCCTGCCTCAGCCTCCAGAGAGCTGCTGGTATTACAGGCATGCACCACCTCGCCCAGCTCATTTTTGAGACTTTTATAAACAAGTACACGTTGTTTTTTAATTTTGGATATTTAGGAACAATGAAAATTAACTAGATGTTTTCCCTCATCCCTTTTAAGTTCTAACTTCTACACACAAGCCAAACTGGTTGATTATTGACTCTAAAGGACTTCTGAAGTGTACTTAGAGGTCATCGGTAATCTTACCTTCGCAGCACAAATCCATGCTCACACCCTGTTTTTTCTCTAGAAACATTTGGACTTTCATCTTTATTGGAAGATGACTGTCATTGTTCCTTTCTATAGCACCATTATTTATTCAAATCACCGAGGCTGTGTTACGCAGGTCCCTCAGATACACATCACTGCGAGTTATACATGTGCTACACAGAGGGGAGAATGAACCGCTAAGCTGTAGTAAAATTGGTTTCTAAACGATGCTGCACGTTTTAACTGGAATCTGTGTAGTATTTTAGTGGGGAAAAAAAGGTGGGGGATAGAGGGAAGGGTTCCTTTGGTTTTCAGGCTGTTAACTGTAATTAGCCTGGTTTCTGAGATGTAATTATCTTGCAATCTCAAAGCAAACACCCTGGAGGAAATTGCACTGTTAAAGACAGCATGGCATTAAAAATAAATTATTACCCTGGTGCCTGCTATTGCTGCTTATGCTTTGCAATTTGTCAGGGTTTCCGTTAGCAAGCTCTTGTTTAGGGCCAGGGTTGTGCAGCCATGTTGTCACTATTTGTGCTAAAGCAATGGGGGGCTTGTTGCTCACTTGTAATAATGATGTGAAAACTTACCACGGTGGTGGTGAAGGGTAGTGGTGCATCATCCATATGCTCCTCACCCATTTCCATCACCAAAGTGGCTTTGAGGTCAAGAAAAGAGAGCATCATGGGTTTCCTTAAACAGCAGACAGTGATAAATGCAGAGAGTCAAACATCATAATCCAAAGCTCAGGTAATGCAAAGTATCCACAAAAGAAAATCCAAATTGCTTGGAAATGACTGAGAGCAAACAGGAAAATCCTAACTATTTTAGACACAAACACTGAGGAATCATGAATCATCACTGACCAGTCACAGGGACTGGGAAGATCGTGGGGTTTGGAATCAGACTTGAGGGTTTGAACATATAGTTGTGCAAGTGTTACACTGCATAAAAGCTTCCTACTGAGATAAATAAAGGCCAACATCTACCACTGGCCCCTTGTCAAGCTGGGTGTCCATAGGACTGCATTCACCTGGTGGAAGGGAAAATTTTTCTATTCCATTGCAATGTTGCAAAAACTGTATCTGCCTAGAATATTTTACAAAGGTGCCATATAGGCCACTATTTATGGTCTGTGTGACCTTGATTGAATTGCTTATTCTCTCTGGACTTAGCTTTCTCATGTATAAAAAGAAGGATGATAATCATAACAATAATAATAATTCCCAGATTATTTTGAGGACTCAAAACTGAATCTGAATGTGCTCCATTGATAGCAGGAGTTTTGATGGTAATGATAATAATGACAATGACCAGAACAATCATTATCATCAAGTATTTACCCAGATTTGAGCCTGCACCAAACCCAGAGCCTGCCATGGAGACTTGGGAGAGGCACAGAAATTTGGCTCCTTCTCTCACAGAGCTGAGGGTTTGGTTGGAAGGACAGGGAAGAGACAGCAATAGGTAATTAATTGTACTGTGTTTTTGTGTGGGTTCTATAGGGTAAAAATTCCAGTTTTGAAGCAATTAATCTTGGTTAGTAATTCAGGGGTAGGACAGTTTTATTTTATGTCAGAAGTCCTGCTCTCCATAGAATTCAAAGTTGGGGATGTGATAGTACAAACAGGGAGGAGATGGCAACAGTGAGGCACAGGAAGAAATGTGGGAGTTATCAATAATCCAAAGATGGCTTTGACTAGATAGAAAAAGTTTTCTTATATTTCAATGAGCCAAGATGATTTGTGTTAGAGATAATTTGAATAACTGAAACCCACAGTTTTTTATTGCAAGAATCCAATTCTATCCCACATCTCCACTTTTTCCTCGTTAAATTTCATCTAGATCTCTGATGTTTCAATAAATGTATTATGAAATGGAAGGCCAATTAAGTCTATCTAGATTTATCTCTCACCATCAGGAATATAAAGTTAAATTTTCACTGAGCTATTAGTGGTGGGTTATTAACAAAACACCCCCTCTCTCAGTTTTATGATCTTTAACACTAGAATCGAATGTCTACCCAAAGAATTTTCTGGGTTGCCTTAATTCTGAGAGTGACTTCACCAATATTGGCTCAGTGGAAGTTTTGTTTGATTATTAAAGAATAAAACACAGGAGAAAAGTTCACATTTTCCTTCTCATATAAAGCCATGACAACATTTAACATAGTTTGAAAGCCTAAAACTAACATTCTCTCTTTCTTCCATTCTTCCATTTTTTTCCCACCCTCTCTCTCTTCCTCCTTTCCTTTCTTCCTGCCCTTTTTCCCCTTCTCTGTCTCTCTGCTTTGAAAACAGAAATTATTTGTGAATAAAAAATGTCCTGGGATTGAGATGTGGCTCAGTGGTAGAGGAATTGCCTACTGTGTTTGAGGCCTTGGGATTGATTTTTCAGCGCGCGCGCACACACACACACACACACACACACACACACAATCTATACTCATTTAACAAATATCAATTAACAAAAATTTGCTTGTTTGAAAATGTGAACCACAGTGCAAATTACAATCCATTATTCGAAGAACTTAGAGGAAATAGCCATGGGAATATTTATGTTCCATTTATGGTTAAGTTAACTCTTCTGAAAAAGCCTTTTCTGAAAGAATAAAAACAAAACCAAATAACAGCCCAGAATGTTGAATAAAAGGGAGGGAACCTTATTTTACTTTTTTAAGTTTACATTATTTTAAATGTACAGCTTTCAGAAAGTTAGGAAAGACCCAGAGACCAACATGAAGAAGCAGCTGAAAACTAGAGTGCAAGTAGACACTTACTTCAGCTGATCTTACACTTCAGTTTAAGGAAGATAAGGTTTTGAGACCTTGGGTATTTCTGCAGCAGGAAGTTTGAGCTGATATTCCCTCCTGCATATAAAGATTTCAAGAGATGTACCTTCCACGAATGGTATCTGAAAATATCTACTTATTGGCAAAAAACAAAGCAACCTCCTCTGACTTTGCCTAGGGAGAAAAGTGTCTTATGAGCATCATCCTGTTATACTTACTTGCATGATCCAGGAAATTCAAGCAAAGAAGTTAGCATGGAATTGGTCCCAGACTAGTAAACTTATGGAGCACATTTATGGAAGGTCATGCCTTAAATCCAGATTGCACAGGATTCTTGCAGCTGAAGTCCCATCAAATCAAAGATCACAATCCCAAATTACAGCATACACAAGCAAACAATCCACCACAAGTAAGAATCAGAAGAATAATAAAAGTATTAAACCTTTAGCACTTCAAAATTATTGAATACTTTCTCTAAATGAAGTGTGTTAAAAATGATTAGCATTAAAAATGATAAAAATTTAGCCTATAAAGTTATCAGCCAGTTTTGGAAAAGAGTAAATTAGGACATTTAGAGGTTAAAACATAAAGTAATTGAAGATAAAAACTCAAAAGATAGGTTAAGAAGTAGATACAAAAATATTAAGAATAAACAAGTGGGGCTGGGGATATAGCTCAGTTGGTAGAGTGCCTGCCTCGCAAGCACACAGCCCTGGGTTCAATCCCCAGCATCACAAAAAAAAAAAAAACAAAAACAAACAACAAACAAAAGGAATAAACAAGTGAACTGGAAGATCTTGAAGAGAGTTGATCTTGAAGAGCGATAAAAAGAAGGAAAATATATAAGCAAGGTTAAGAGACGTGGAAAGTAGAATGAGAACGCCTGAGAAACATAATATAGGATTTTTATGAGGACATAGAAGAAATAATTGGGTGAAAAAAATATCTGAAGAGATAATGCCTTGAGATTTTTCCAAAATGTTAAAACACAGAAATCCTCAAATTCAGGAAATACAATAAATTCTGAGCATTTTTATTTTCAAGTGAATATGAAAATGAATTCCATAGTCAGATGCATATTAATGAAACTTGAAAACCTTAAAGACAAAGAGAAAAGTGTAAAAGCAACCAGAAAGCAAATAAAGATTATCAACTAAGGAAGGAAAGTAGATTGACAGCAGACTTTTCTAAAAGAACCACAGAAACCAGGGGAAGTGGAATAATATCTTCAATATGCTAAAAGAAACTGTCAATCTAGAATTTTATATCTAGTTTCATTGTAAATCTGTAATGCTGGTGAATATTTTTATAAGCATATTCAGACAGTGAACAGGATTTACTGCTAAGAGACCTTTGCTGAAGGATTTTCTAGAATGAAAATGCTAAACCCTGACTGTACACTGAAATTGCCGGAGGAGATTTACAAAATAATGATGGTACTAGAGATTTATGTTTAATTGTTCTGGTGTACAGATTAGGTATTGGGATTTAAAAAATATTGTATGTGATGTCTAGTTTGAGAATCATTGGTGTCAAAAATATGCACTCGAAGAACAAAACTGAACACAAAAGGGAACATTGAACAAATAATCATTAAAATTTAGGTAATCTAAAAATTGACTGAATGAAGAAATAATAAATAATGGAAACTAAGGGAATATGAAGACATCAGGGAACCAGATTACTGGGCCAAAATAATATGTTCAAAAAGAGGGAGATGAATGGAAACTCAAGGCATTTATAATTCTTTTATTACTCATGAAGAGAGGAGATATACTGAATAACTTTGTTAAGCAACCATATTAAAATTTATGGGTAATGCTAAAATATGTAATTTAATGTGTAATTTCTAAACTAGAAGAGGTGATAGTCTGGCAGGAGTTTGAAGGGGGTATAGAATGTAGGCAGGTCTTTAACAAATTTAGTGACATGTACCAGTCACATAGAGATAAGACTCTATAAGAGCAGGGGTAGTGGAAATAGAAAGGGATGGGACAGCTTCCAGAAATGCTACAAATTAAGAACTGATGTGACCTGTAGATTAATTTTCTAAGAGGAGGTAGGCAGAGGAGGCAGAGGGAGCAAAACACATCCCCAACATGGCATCCCCAAGGTTTCCAGCCATGGTGAGAAGATAATCAGAAGCCAAGAGACTGGACAGAATTTGTGGGGAGGTGATGAAGACTTCACACATTTGGAGATGCATTTAGATGGTGATACCTGGCAGCTGATTTAGATCTCAGGAGAACAATGGCTATGCAAGATGGAGAGGAATCAAATCATCCTTCCAAGAAGAGGATGGAGACATCAGAAGAGAACGTGTAAGGACTGATGTGGGTATTCACATTTAGATTGCATAGGGAGGAGATTATACAAGAGAAATGAAGAGAAAATAACTCTGGTTTACATGAAAGGGATTGTTTTTACTGAGGCTATATTTAAAGCAAACTCAAGATGGAGAAGACACCAAACTTCCAAAGAGTCAATTAAATAACTGCTCTTGCCTTTTTAAAAATTATTTTAAATTTGTTTTAATTAGTTATACATGACAGTAGATGTATTTGATAAATCATACATAAATGGAGTATAGTTTCTCATTTTTCTGATTGTACATATTGTAGGATCACACTGGTCATGCAGTCATATATGTACATGAGGTAATAATATCTGCTTTACTA
>JAJEJO010003205.1:0-58423 GCA_020662805.1 Glaucomys volans | reverse complement strand
ACCGAGGGAGATGTCCTGAGATGATAGACATCTTTAGTGGCATAACATCTAAAGTGGAACCACAGACCCTGCTCCCAGGCTGGCTCTAAGTTTGGGGAGAAGAGTGATGTCTAAAACTGATTCATTCCTGAATCATTTCAGGTTGTTATATAGAAAAAAATTCTCTTTCACCCAATGTCACATGGAGTCCTTGAGGAATGACATATTCAGGACTTTAGATGAAAGGGCTGCCATCAGATGAAGCCACCATGTCAATGTTTCTGACATTGTGTACAAACTAAGGAAATGGACAGAATTGATAAATTGACAGTTGGTTTATCATGACGCATTTGGATATATATAGTATTTCATCCTACACTCACAAATGTTTGGCAAGCAATATTTTATGAAATGACAGGAAATACTTTCTACTGGTAAAATTCTCCTGGTAGAGATCATAATTACAGATATTCCTATATCTAGTCTGAAAGAATTGATAACTGATTTTGCTTCATTCTGTTGATGTTAAGATGAAAACATGGTCATGATTCACCTCAACAAAGCACCTCCAGATGCCATCATGTGATCAATGCTTCTTCTGCTTTGGAGGACTCTTACCTGCCAGGGATGAAGGCTAGAGTCGTCTTCCAAAGATCTCCTTTCAATTCTCTCAAAAAGCATTTTATCGAGGACATGCACCACTGCATACAAGGCATTGTAAATGAAGTAGCTGGAGTCAGACATGATCAACATGTCAATTACTCCTGACGCAAACTCAAAAGATGCATTTGGAGGGCAATTATCAATTCTTCCTCATAGCGACCCAGCAGGTGAACAATGAAAAAGGTGCAACAACATTTAGGGAAGTAAAAGTCTTCTGGGTACTGATAAGGATTCACTGTCTGGAGAAAGTGTTGGAAGCCAGGGATTTCCCTCTTGTGAGGTGAGAAAGAGAAGCTTCCATGGAAAGAGTGCAGCATGTGGTTCATCTCATACATGGTGATATCCTGCTTTGCTGCCATGATCCACCTTCCCTGTGGTTAGAAAGAATTCTGCTGCAATGTCCACAGTGATGAGGCTCACTGCCTCACCATGGAGTATGTGCACATTTGCAGAGGAGACTCTGATCCTACTCATGAAGTCAATGTCACCTGGTCCATACATTGATTTGGTGTCAGGTTTGTGTTAAGGTCACACAGATACTTTTCTTTACCATCTCAGCTTTCATATCCCTCAGGAACTGCTCTCTCTTCAAATCATCAGATATGAAGAGTGCCACCCATGTCCAGCCAAAGTGCAACAATAAGGAGATCATTCCATGGGCCAGAGAGCTGTCCTTGGAGGCCATCTGATAGAGTGATGGAAATTAATCTTTGTCACTAAGCATGGGAACAAAAGGTCCATAAGTGACTTAATGAACAAAGATCGCTGTCATGACCCTGAGTTCAATTGAAATTGGGTTGCTCTCCTGTTCAGGGCATGACAGAATATTGTACGAGAAGGGTTCATGGGTGCAGTGTTTAAAATGGGAAAGAGTGCTATAGCAATTGCCTAAACTCTCATTCTGAGCACAGGAAGACCATGATTTCCATCCCCAGATCCCTCAGGAAAAGACATGTGACTTCCTATGAAAGACAATGTGCAAGACTCTCATGAGCTCTTTATCTCAAGTAGTGGGAATCAAGGATGGAATAAATGGAGATGTCTTGCAACCTATACAATTCCCTGGAGTGTGTTTTTCCCTCATTGGATATCAAAACCAGTGGTTGAATTTTCCTTTGATTAGATGTGAGGGACTGCCCTTGAAAGAGATCCAAATTTCTCTCCAAAATACCAATCCCACCTACCTTTGGGGTCTTGTCGAGCTCCAGAATGGAGCACAGACATTCAGTTAAAAAGATCACAGAAAATGACATGAAATAGTCATAAAGTACATGCAGAATTACACAATTCTCCCAGAAGAAATGAGGGTATAATGAATATATTGGTGGCATGAAATAAAGACCCAAAGTGATCATTATCCAGGTGGATGCCTGCCCCTAACACTGACCAAACTCAGGTCCCAGCTTTGGGCCAGAGAATCCATGAAATGGGGAGTAGTTCATGGAAACCACCACAAGACTTGGCCTTAGTGCCCATGTAGGGTCTGCCTGGAAAGACCCAGCACCAGGCAGAACAGAAAGTCTCACACGGAGGCCAGACCTCACACAGGACTCCAGTCCTGCCCCTGGATCAGGAAAAGAACAAGACACCTGTGATACAGACCAGAGTTTTGACCTACATCATTGCTGACCCTAAGGTAGATTCATGTGTGACCAAGCTTAGCCAAAGGAATGTCTCCACCACCTATCTCCCAAACTCAGGCAGGCAGTCATACCCAGGCCAGGGCTTTGAGACAGTTTCTAGAGTTTCCAGGCACCAGGAAGATGCCTGTGTCACAGTGGAACAGATGCATGTTTTTACACTCCAAGGTTCACTATGGGCCTGGGTGCAGCCCTGAGACAGTGCAGGTCCTGTGCTGTGAGACCTAGGTGTGAACCAGCTGCTATTAAAAACACTACCTCTACCCTGGGCACCACAGCATTGAGTAAACCTCATCACTGGTGGTTGTACAGGGTAGTAAGCACCCCATTTATCCTTGCAACTTAGTACAGACTAGTGCTACCTAACACTGCAGATCCCAATGGCCTGCATGCACAGGCCTGACTGCAAATAGAGCTTATGAAAGAGTCAGGGACAGGGGACACACATGGATTCAGTACCTGGGACCTCCATTCTGGCCAGCCTCACTGGAGGTATGTTGGAGAGTCTTGGGCCACAAGATAGTCTAAATAGTAGGTAACCCAGAGCAGTGTGGGTATGGTCCTCCCCCAGTGTGGTTCTGGGCTGTGGGCTCAGGGTGTGTCATAGCTCTGTGGAGTTTGTGGCCACAGACATGGACAGCATTTGAGGTTGGACCCTTCTCAAGATTCTACTCCCAACTGAACTGCACAATGTGAGACCACAAATTGGTGACCTGGATGAGGCACCTGTACCTACCCTGTCCCAGGGCAAGGTTTACAAGGATAGACTCTCCTAGCTGCTCCCCTAGGTTGTTCTGAGCAACACAGCAAATGCAGATCTGAGACACACCCAGGCTTGCATTGCCCTTGAGTCCTGAGACAGTGACAGTGTGAGGCAGCCCTCAGCCAAGAGTGGCCAGAGGGAAGGACAGTGAAGGGCCACTGGAAACCAGAGGAGCCTTTTCTTGTTGTGAGGCCCTGAGAGATGGGTTTTGGTCTGTTAAAACCACCCCAGCCATAGTTACATGCCCTTAGAAAAAATGTTGTGCTAAGATCATGTCACACCCTACCAGGGGTCCTGGACCCTCCCTACTCATGGAAATGTTGTCACACCCCCATCATCCTGAGAGACATAACCTCAAGACCCTCTCAACAAATAGTGGATGGAAGTATTCAAAGGGTAATGGGTTGATTTAGGACACTTCAAATGGATGAAAAACAGGGTCTCAATAACCAACCCATTAAGGGGACAGGGAATGACACAGAAACAGGTGGACTCAGTTTCCTTAAAGTCTCCAAATCTGAGCACCACAGTTTGCTCTCTTGGTCGCAGACCTTGCAGCTCCTATAATGCCAGTGAAAAGGCAGAAGGTGGACTTGGGTGGGACTCTGGAAATTTCCCTAAGACTAGCAAAATGATGGAGGGTAAGCACGGCATGACTCCTCCCTGAGAGGACACTCTCTCTCCCTCGGGAGTGCCCACTTCCCCTTTCCTGTCCTTTCTCATAAACTCATGCGTGTAATGCTGAGTGTCATGTCTGAAGTCTTCTGACCTGGTTGCAGGAACATGAGGTGAAGTGGGGCTTTGTGCTTCCTCAGTAACATGGAAGACCCCAGCTCAGTAACAAGAGCACACTCCAGTCCACACCAGGCAAACCTGGTCCAGTGCTGAAAGAGTGGACTGGACCTCAGACCCAGACTATAAGCAGCCTGCTAAGAACTTCTTGGAAGACAGGCACAAACCAAGTCATATTGAAACAGGAGATAGGATTCCTATAGTTAGATAAAAATGGGCACTTTGGAGAATGGGATCCCACCACCACAGATTAAATCTCCTGGCTAAAACTGACTTTCTTGCTTGTTTCTGGTTGCATGACTGGAAGGCCCCACTCATGCTGGACACCACATTCAGTTGATGCCCCAGGAAGAGACAGCCACAATGGTCATGGTGTTTCCTAGGCTATGATGACATTACCCAACCCCAGAGAGTTGTTTGAATAAAAGCAAGTCTTTTGTTTTAAGGAACATATACAGGAGAAGTCCAGGTAAGCAAAGACATCCAACCATCCCATTACAGGAATTAGAAATCTAAATTGAACACTTTCAATTGAGCCAGAGAACAAGAACAAGTGAGAGAGACTTTCCAACGAAGGGTTAGTTCCTCACCATCAAAAGAATATGAAAAGCCCTTGACAAAGATCCACTGATGGTACCCATTTTAGGACCCTCCCAAGCTGTGGGGGATTCTGTGTTTGCTTCTAATAAATCTGCTATTTAGCTTGCACTCTCCAATGTCTGCATACTTACTTCTTTGGGTGAAAGAGTCAAGCATCCTCCAGCTCTCACAGGGCCCTGAATTACAGTCTAATGAAGACTGGAAGAAATAACTGACCCTTTGATTCTCAGGCAATACTGCACAGCAAAGGGCATCAAGGACTGTCAGGAACACAGAGTCTGGAAGTGAAGGGATGGAGCAAAAAATTGTATGAAAATGGAATCCAAATAATATGCGGAAGGCATAACTATACAATGTACACCACATCAGGTCAAGGTATCCATCTCATGAGATGCAAATCAGGCATCACACAAAATTTCACATCTGACTCATGAAAGAGACACTGGACCATTAAGTCTGGAAGGAATGCATCTCAACATGATGGAAACCTTTTACTAAGTTAGAAGCTGCCCTCACACTGAATGGGCAGTGCTGAAACCTGATCTCCAGGGTCTGGAAGAAGAGAAGAATGCCCCTTCCACCCCTTTCATTCACAATTGTAATGGAAGACCTAGCAGATCAGTCAATCAAGAGAAGACACACAGTGCATCCTATTTTCAAAGGAGGAAGTTAAAAAGCCACTGTTTGTAGGAGGTATAATCATATATGTACGAATCCCCATAATTACAACAAATTTTTTACAACTAATAATAATATTCAGTAAAGTTGTAGAATTCAAAATCTATATGCACAAATAGTAATTCTACATGAAAAATAAACTCTCTTATACCAATATTAACAAAGCAATCTGATTTATACTAAGTACAAAAAATCCCTAGCGATACATTTAAGCAAATGTGTGAGAAATCTCTGTAATCAAAATTATAAAACACTAGGTTGGTTCCACAGTCTAGCTATCATGAATTGAGCTGCTATAAACATTGATGTGGCTGTGTTATTGTAGTATGTTAATATTAGGACCTTTGGGTATAAATCAAGGAGTGGTATAACTAGGTCAAAAGGTGGGTCCATTCCAAGTTTTCTGAGGAATCTCCACAGTGCTTTTCATAGTGACTTTACCAATTTGCATCTCCACCCACAATGTGAAATTGTGCCTTTTCCACCACATCCACACCAACATTATTATTGTTTGCTTTCTTGCTAATAGCCATTCTAATCAGAGTAAGATGCCCTTCAAACAGATCAATGGACAAAGAAGTTGTGAGATATATATATATATTTATATATATATATATATATATGTATATATATACACACACACATATATATATACACACACACATATATATACACACACACACACGTGCATGCGCGCGCGCGCACACACACACACACACACACACACTGGAATACTACTCAGCCATAAAAAAAATAATATTATGGCATTTGCAGACAAATGGATGGAATTGGAGATTATCATGCTAAGTGAAATAAGCCAATCCCCTAAAAGCAAAGGCCAAATGTTTTCCCCGATAAGTGGATGATGGTATAGAATCTGGTTGTGGGGATGGGGGCTGAGAGAAGAAGGGAGAAACTTTAGATTATGTAGAGGGAAATGAGAGGGGGGTATGAAAAATCGTGGAAGGAGACAGACATCATTACCCTATGCACATATATGATTAACAAGAATGATGTGATTGTACATCATGCACAACCATAGAAATGAAAACTTGTATCCCATATGTGTACAATGAATAAAAATGAAGTCTTTAAAAATAAAATAATATAATAAAAAAATTATGAAACTCTGATGAAAGGAATGAAAGAGAACATAAGGGTATGGAAAAAGGTCATGATTCCAGTAGGGAAAATCAACATTTCTTTTTATTTATTTATTTATTTATTTATTTATTTTTATTTACTTATGGATTCATTGAACACAAATGGAGTACAGCTATTGTTTCACTGGTTGTGCACAAAGTAGAGTCACATCATCTGTGCGTTCATACATGTACACAGGGCAATGGTATCTGTCACACATTCTGTTATTATTTTTACCCCCCACCCTGCCCCCACCCCTTCCTTCCCTCTGTGCTATCTATCCTTCCTCCATTCTTGCCACACTCCCCCCCCATTATGCATCATCATTCATTTATCAGTGAGACCATTCGGCCTTTGGATTTTGGGGATTGGCTGATCTCACTTAGCATAACAGTCTCCAACATCATCCATTTACCTACAAATGCCATAATTTTATTCTTCTTTATGGCTGAGTAATATTCCATTGTGTATATATACCACAGTTTCTTTATCCAGAGAATCAACATTTCTAACCTATCCACACCACCCAAAGCATTCTACAGATTCAGCGAAACCTTGATCTCATTATCAATGATGTTCCCTTGTAACTGGGAAAAATGATCCAGAAATTCCCACTGAACTACAGAAATCCCAAGTAGCCATAGAAGTTTGGAGAGATGGCATCAAGTGAGAAACATTATACTGCCTGACTTCAAAATATACTACAGCACTGTAGCCATGAGGCACACTGGTAGTTTCGTAAAAGTAGACCAATGGAACAGGACAGAGAGCCAGGATGCAGCCCACACATCTGTAGTCGATTGAACTTGGCAAAGTTGTGAAGGGCACTCATTGGGGAAAAAGCTGCCATTTCAATAAGTGGTGCTGGGGAAGCAAGACTACCTCTCTCCCCAGTACAAGCAGCAGCCAGAAATACATTAAAACTTAAATGTGAGACAGGAAAATATGAAAGGAGAAGAAGAAATCATCAGGAAATGCTGCAGGACATTGGAATTTGCGAGGGTACTTTTGGACAAGACTTCAGAAGTCCAGGAAAGAAAGCAAAAATAGGCAAATGTGACTGTGTGAAACTAAAAGGCCCCACTAAGAAAAAGAAAGAACTGAAAGAGTAGACAGACAACTTGCAGAATGGAGAAGGTATCTTCTAGCTCTAATCTGACAAGGGACTGATATGCAGAATGTTGAAAGAACCCAGAAACTCAAGAGAAAACATAAAACAAAACAAAATCAATGCAACAGAAAACCAAATAACTGGATCCTAAAACAATGAGGACATTCTATAGAGAGTAATGAACTGTATATTAAAATTACAACTATAGAGATTGTGGAATTGTTCACCATGAAAATGCAACCAATTTTAAAATATATTTGTTAGATTCGATTAGATCTTAATAATTAGCAACTAAGCATGTAACAAACACCCCACATCACCATTAATATAAAATACTTCAACGATTTATGTGTGTGTTAAAAAAAATTTAAAATAAAGTGTGAAAGGCAAAAATATGTTTTCTCATTCCACTTTAAACCATAGACAAACCACTATACATAATATATTATTTAATGGAATGTAACAGTGAAAATAAACAAGAAAATTGATAATCAAGAAAGATTTATTCTACAATACCAAGTCTGGAAAAAAATTTGATCAGTGGATTTTCCAATCAGAGGAAGTTATGTGTAATATTGATCCTACAAATTGTGCAGAAAATTGAAGAACACAGATCACTTCCTATCTTATCCTGTGCAACCAAAAGAACCTCAACCGCCAGATGGAACCAGGCATTCAGATGTTGGAAGAAACAGACAGCACACCCTGATGGTCTGCTGCAGGATGACCCTGGAGGAGGCTGCAGACCTACAGGAGCAGTCACAGAAGACAACTCAAACCACAGAGCCAGGCACAGAAAAGGCCCAGAGCAGACATGCACAGAGATACAGGGAAGTTGAGAGCTCAGCAGAGATGGATGGAGGAGGGAGGAACCAACGGAGGCTGCAGCTGGAGTGGGAGATTGAGAGGAGTTGACTTGCCAGCAGGTGCTTAGCAGGACGCAACCACAGCTTTGTGAGTGTGTGTACCTTTATGCCCAATGACTTCCTTTCAATTGTTTTAAGTGGAGATTCCATGATTCCCTAACTCCAGCATTCTGTATTCCTGCAGAATCAGCACCATGTTGTTGACACCAACTTCAACTACCACTGGGAATAATAGCCAAGCATCCTGGAACCATGTTTCTTTGGCATGTGAGCATGGTGACAAAAGTTCCTAGGTCTCCCTGGGTAAGCAGGGTGCTCCCATGGTCTCGCCGAGGTGAATTTTTACTTTTACACCCTTGATCTTGAGAGAAGTATTATCTTGCCAATTCCTGAGATGCCCTCAAGCAATCATTCCTCTTGTCTCTCTGCAAAGAACCTAGCATCCCTTCAGGGGCTATAATGACTTTAACAGCCATAACTTTCTTAGCTTGTCTTATACACAGTTTTCTGTCCAAACTGCAGTTTTCATATTTTTCTGCTCTACTTGCTATTCCTGATTTCATAGTAAACTTGGTTGGATGTTGCTATCAATATCTATGCCATCCCCTGAATGCTGTGATATCAAATAAGATTAATTAGGAAATCACTTTTAAATATAGCTTCATTGAAAGTCCTGGGACATGGCAAATAGTAGATATCTTGCTTCCCAGGATATAACATGAATGGCCTCTAGTTCAATTTCTAAGAGTCTTCTTTCTCTGAAACCTCATGAGTCCAGTCTTTACTGACTGCAGTTCTATCAGACCCATGCAGTTGAGACATGATGTGGCACACACTTTGAGAGTTTCATGGAGGTGCTGATTGCCAGCCTAGGAAGGTTGTTTGAATGTTTTTGTGCATTCACTAATTAATTTGTATAAAGAAGTGGGGAACAGAGATGAACATGTTACTGTCAGGATTAACAAGGCCATATTTCTTTAGTGTTCAGGACTAGGAGTAAATCACAAGGTGTGTGCTTGGGCTTGCCAAAGCAAGGAGTGTCTGCCATATTTGTGTAGGAATTTACTAAAATATGAACAAGACCAAAGTTTCCCAGCCCCACTCTAGAGACCAGTGAGGAAATTGCCAGCCTAATTGATGAGTGTGATTATATTGGGTGTGCAAAGACCAAGGATACTCTCATGTTCTGAGGTATTTCCTCAAAGTGGTAACCTGCAAAAGCCATCATGGGTGCCAGGTGATACAAAGATGCTCAGTCTCCCTCCCTCGCTCTGCCCCTCAATTCTACATTAAGAATTAAACTAAAGGAGCCTCTTCAAATTTGGATCCATTTCCTTGGAACTGATGGGAACTCACCTCAGTCTAATATATGTTTTTCCTCATTGAATACCATCACCTTTTCCAAATTTTTTTCTGAGGCCCTTTGAGATCCATCTGGGAAATGCTTTATTTAAATTACTGCGAGGAAGAGAGAACTAATGAATCTTGCATTATGCAAATGCCCAGCAGACAACTCAGCCCTTTTACCCAACCACATGATTCCATGGGAAACTGCTCAAGATAAGTAGTGGTGTGCTTCCTCTTTCACTAGCACTGAGATGGTACCAGACTGGGTGAGAAGCAAGGACTTTCCATCTTTGAGGTAAGTAGGTCCTGGTTTGGTGATTTCCCATGGAGAAGAGGTGATGTTCTTCTTGTGATCTTGGCTGGCTCTGGAGGTTTCAAGCAGAACTTCCATGTCCTGTTGTGTGAGCTCTTTGAAATTGAAGGTGAAGTTCCTCACCTTCTCTCTCCCTTCTGCTGGGTCAATGTGGGTGTGTTAAGTGGGAGTGTGGAGCTCCCTGGCACGTTCAAGGTGAATCATGCATTAAGGGGCTTAAGGTGAGCTGAGATGACTGGGCTGCAGGAAGAAGATTCTAAAGCAAATGTCATTTAGAGCCAAGTTGTTTAGCATGAGGAAAGCAGAATTAAAAAGCCTCTAGTCTACTGAGGTCAGGCAATGAATCCACAGCTTTTCACATACCTCACCCTAGTCAACATTTCAGGAAAATGAAAAGCTAGGGTCACCTTGGAGGGCCATGTCCTTTATTCACAGACAGAGACATTTACAGGCTAAGATCTCTCAACCAGCTGGTGAGGACCCTCTGGAGGAGTGGTCGTGAAGTCAGCCTGGTGGGTCACAACCAGTCCCACAACAAGTGGAAGTAGAAGGACTGTGATTGCAGAGCATCACAGGCTGCAGGCAGGGAGGACCATTCTGGGAAACTTGGTTCAGATCTTTCTGTCTCTATCTTGTAGGTGAAGTTTCTTTTTTGGCTGTCCTTGGCATTGATCCCAGGGCCTCACACACGCTGGACTAGAACACAACCACTGAGCTACATGCCCACCCTGTGAAATGGAATTTTCACATGGGATCCTGGCCCCAAATCTCTCCAAATTGTCATGGTGAAGGGCCTCAGCTCTTCTGATGTATATTCTCTTCCACATTATAACACTCACTATATTTACTTAGATTGGTTTAGATGAGGGCTCAGGAAGAACTGTCCGCATCTGGACAAGGGCTCTGTCAAATCCACAGCACGTTATGGAGTAGTTCTTTCTGATGGGAAGAGAAGCAAGAATCCCAAGTGCCAAATGGTGAGGGGCGGGGAGGCCCAGGCTGTGCCCAGCCCTCTCCTCTCCTTGTTATCTGGGATCCAATCAGATGCTACTGTCCCATGGAGAGTGCCAGCTGGTGCCTCCTGGGCTCTGTGTTAGGGAACAGTGAGTGTGGACACCTCCAGCTACAGTATGGGGTCTCTGGCTTCCCCTCAATGCCTTGGGTTAGTGTCTAGCTTCCAGGCACTGGGAGGCATACCTCAGGGACACAGCACTGCTTGAGCACTGGAACTCCAGCAGACCTTGTCCGAGTCTTAGCTTGGGGTTTTCCTACCAGTGTGACCTTGAAGCAAGGGGTGTAATTTCTTTGAGTCTGAATTCTTCACCAGGAGAATGTGGAGATAAACTAAGACCTCAATCATAAGAGATTTCAATGACAGAGAGTTTGCCTTATTAAATAGTTTGTAATGAAGCACTTAATAAGGTGCTTGGCCTGCAGTGAAGCTCTGGAAATGATTTAGGAAGTGTTAATGGAAAGGTTGAGAGAAGTATTTGTAGCAAAATTTGATTTATGCAGGATTCTCACACAAGATACTGCTGGCTTGAGCATCAAGAGCCGGGGATTCCAGTTGGGCTTGGTGGCATGATCTGATGGCTGAGGCCAGAGGATGGCAAGTTTGAGGCCAGTCTGGGCAACTTAGTGAGACTCTGTCTCAAAATAAATGAGAAGAGGGGTGGGGATGTGGCTCAGTGGTAGAGAAATTGCCAGCATGCATGAGGACCTTGGTTCCATCCCTGGTACTGCAAAATAAATAAATTAAAAAGGGATTCCGTGGGTGGGCTTTCTCAGACCACTACTTGGTTTTGCAGGGGGATCACAGCACCCTTATTCCTTGTCATTGCCACTATCAGGAAGTAAGGGATCAATCTTTAGCATGAACATTGTGGCTGTAATTGGAGTCAGGGAAGGTGTATGAGAGATCTACATGACCATGACCATCACCATAATCACCACCATCACCATAATCACCATCATACCACTTTCACCACCATCACCATAATCACCATCATACCACTTTCATCACCATCATTATAATCACCACTATCACCATTACCAGCACCACCACCACCACCACCACCATCATTACCACTATCATCACCACCACCACCACCACCAGCACCATGACCCATTGTATCTGCCACCACCATAGCCATCCTTCCCTCCTCTACCATCATCACTATCACCAACCCCCACCATTGTCATTACTACCACATCCACCATCACCACTGCTGTCATCATCAGGATCATCACCACCACCATCACCACCATCATCACCACTGCCTATCCTCGTTACCCCATGCTATGCCGGTAGGTATCACATGCTATGGAAGTTCATCTCACTAAATCAGCTGGATGCTATGAACTCTATGCTCTTTCTTAGCTCCATTTTGCAGATGAGGAAGCAAAGGCTAGGAGGCTATTTTAGTCAGTTTAGTATTGATGTGACCAAAATACCTGAAAAGAATCATTAAGAGGAAAATTTTATTTTGGCCTACAGTTTCAAAGGTTTTGCCCATGGTTCACCAACATGATTGCCCTGGGCCCAAGGAGAGGCAGAACATCATGGCAGAAGGTGTGGTGGAGGACTGCAGCTCAGGACATGGCAACCAGGAAGCAGAGAGCCCTGCACACCAGGGACAAAATATCAAACCCCAAAGTCATGCCCCCAGTGACCTACCTCCTACAGCCATGCCCCACCTGCCTAAAGTTACTGCCCAGCTAATCTATATCAGTGGATTAATCCACTGCTTCAACCACACCTCTCATAATCTATTCATTTCAGTTCTGAAAATCTGCATTGTCTCACACATGAGGATTTGGGGAATTCCTCCTATCTGAACTATAACGAAGGCAAAGTCACAACTTCAGGACTACTCAGCTGTAGCTGCAGATCTGGTACTCAGGATTTCCTGTCCACTGACGTGTGAGGCCATTGAACTGCCTGTGACCAGCACCAGTGCGTGATGCTCTGAGAGACAACTGCTGTATAAAGAGGCAGGCCAAGAAGGATCTCAAACCCGGGGAGCAAAGCAGAATGTACCCTCTGAACAGGAGGAGGAGGAGAGCAGAGCAGCCAAGGGAAACCATTTCTAAAGTCATTTTGTTCCCTGTCCCCAAAAATATTTGCTATTTCTATTTGCTTATTGCTAAGGCAAAGCGCAAAATTTAGAATTATACTTGATAAAAAGAAATTTGAAATCACTCATGCCACCTTCTGTTAGAATCTGTGGTTTAGGTGTGCTGCTGGTATCCTGCTCTACGCCCTGTGCTTTATCTCAGGTGCCCTCAGCATGGTCCTGAGAGCCTCTTACACAGCACTGTTGGAAGGTCACTGGTTTTTTGCACCGCCCTCACTTCCTGCTTGCACCTCATCAGGCTGTGTCCTTCCACCCACTTTTCTAGGTCACCATTGGCGGCTTTATCTGCTTCCACTTCAGTGGATCATCAGATTTGCACAGCACTTTATCTTTGCTAATATGCACCAGAAATTCTATCCATTCACATTATCTCAGGAGGGCACTTTTAAATTTTTTAAATGATATCCTTCCCCACATTTGTTATTGGTGCTCTATAATTGTACATAATGGTGGCATTTGTTGTTAAATCTCTGTGCCTGCACACATATAACAGTACGACCTGGTCAGTATCACTTCCCACTGCTTCCCTGCCACTGATTCGATTCCTCTTTACTCTACTGGTCTTCCTTAGATTTTCATTCCACCCCACAACCCTTTCTTTCCTTTTCCCTCTCCAGCTTCCACATATGAGAGGAACCCTTGACTTTCTGAATTTGGCTTATTTCATGTAACACATTGTGCTCAAGTTCCATCCATTTTCTTGTAAATGACATGATATCATTCTTCTTTGTGGCTGAATAAAATGCCACACAATGCCTTTTGAAGTCTTTGAAAGGCTCATTGATAGTGAGGTTGAGTATTTCTGGTTTTCCATCCTTTAGAAATGAATATTTTAATGTGAAAGACCTTCATTTGTTTCAAGATGCAAAACAAATGGTGAAAGGTGAGCCTCCTAGATCCAGAGCTCTTTCTCAATGGCAATTGTGTTTGTGAATTCTTAGGTTATTTCAAGACTATCTTATGCACACAGAAACATAATATGCATATGCATTCAGTGATTAGTTTGTGCACATGCATGTGTAACATTGCACAATGCACCACACCACATAGATCTCACTGAATGTGGAGTGCTAACATTTTTGCAAAATGAAGGACATATTTTTCCTGTTACATAGCATATTATTAACACGTGTATACCTATTTCTAATTGTTTATAGCATGCTGGCAGTTTCTATATCATCTCTCTTTTTTTTTTTTTTTTTTTTTTTTTTTTTTTTTTTTTTTTTTTTTTTTGCAAATGTTAGCATGTAAACTCCCTTTTGGTAATTATTTACTTATTTACTTAGCAGTGTATTTCCATGATCATCTCCTGCTCCCCCACACTTTCTTGTTCTGGAACTCTCTGAATATGTACAAATGTAGCAACAATGCCACAGTGAACCCCATGGACCTGTCACCAGCTCCAGCAATGATCCACTCCTGGCTGATCTTGCTTCCTCTTTATTTCCATTTGCTCCCCAAAATACTCCTTCTACACAATTTTTTTTTTAGGTAAATTCTGGTCATGTTTTCATTTCAACTGCAAATGTTTCAGCATGCATCTCTGAAAGGTCAGGACTCTTTAAAAATAGTTACTTAATCATGCTTCCAGCTTCTTTGGAGCTTCTGCATGAATCAACAGATGAGGAAGTTGGGGTGAATTACCCATGAAAATGGACATTATTTTTCTGACTCTTGTTCATGACTAGCATGTGGTAGTCATGTAGTGGGTAGTGGGTTCAGTGTGATATTTCCACACATGGAGACAGTGTGCACTGATGGGATCCAACCTTCCATTACCTAGCTCTCTCCATCTGTACCCCACCTGACCACACCAAGTTCAGGTCACCTTTTTTAGCTTCCACATAGGAGATAACATATGTGGTACTGTCTTTCTGCGTCCTGCTTTTTTCCCTTAACACAATATTCTCCTGTTTCATCCCTTTAACTGCAAATGACAGGATTTCATTCCTCATTATGGCTGAATAAGATCGCATTGGGCATGTGGTCCATGTTTCTTTAATCATTCACCCACGGACGCCATGCCTTAGCTATTGTGAATAGAGATCCAGCCAGCATGGGAGCCTGCTGTCCTTTGGGTGTGCTGATGTCATTTCCTGTGGATACAGACTCAGATGTTATGGAGCTGGATCACATGGTAGATCTCTTTTCTTGGGGGAACTGCCATACCGTTCTTCCTAGGGTTGTACTGATTATATTCGTACCAACAATCTACGACTTCCTTTTTCTGTACAAACTAACTATCCTTATTTATTTTTTTGTTTATTTATTTATTTATTTTTATTTATAACAGCCATTCTAACTAAGGTGAGCTGACAACTGTCATGATATATCCAGACTTATAACCTTGAAAATCAATTTTTTTTTGTTTGGGTTTATTAAAATACTATATCTCAGGATTTGTTTCCAAGACTCTTTAAATATAGGTCTCTTGTCTATCTTCTTCTTATTTTTTGATAAAGATGAGAGAGGACCCCACAGGGTAGAGCTGAGTGGTTTTGCCACCGCTGGGATGGGGCAGAGCCAGGAACAGCATGTGGGTCAAAGGGCACAAAGTCTCACGAGTTTCAGTTACACAGGTGGAGTAAGTTTTAGAGAGGTATCCCACACACAGTCTGCTGACTACAGTTAATAATGCATGGTGTATTTCCACCATTGCTAAAACAGTGGGTTTCCAACGTTCTCATCATCAAAAATGGTAAGTAGGTGAAGGGTGGGTCTGTTCCTTGTGCTGATTTAATCATGCTACAATGTCAGCACTTATTCAAACGTCACATGTGTTGTGTCATTACATTTCTGGCTTCAATTAAAAATTAAGTACCAAATAAATGATACCAATATACAAGGAAATGAATCTGGAATTCTCTACAGTATGAAAAGTGCTAACTGCAGTTTTGGACCAGTGTTTTAAATTCTAGCAGAATATTCCCTCGAGTGCATCCATGGCTTGTGGGTAGTAGTCTTGTTTCCTGTAATCCATGTTGTGATCTCAGCCTTGCAGCATTTACTCCCTGAGTCAGTTTCTAGCAGCAGCACGATGGGCCCAGAGAAAGTGAGGAGTTGAAGGGCCATGGTGGGCGCTGGCTGTCTGGCTGGGCAACTCTGACCCTCAGGGCTGGTTCTCATGGGATTTCTCATTGCAGGAGCTCCTGCCTCGTCCATGGAGGCTCTCGGTTGCTGCTTCTGGAGGCCCAGTGCAATGTGAAGCAGATGGCTGGCCATGATCTCAGGTGAGTGCAGCAGAGGGTTCTCGTTCCCCATGCCTGAAATCCTAGCTTTGCTTTCTCCTCTAAACTTGTCACTTCTCCAGGTCTAGCTATATGTGCTTGCCAAGTGATAACCTTGCTTTTCAAGTTCCTAGGTGGGATCCCCAGATTGAAAGGGAACCCTTCCAACAAAGGTTTCTGGGGCAACTGCAAATCCATAGTAGACCAAGCATCACAAAACCTTGACCTAACGCTCACATTTTATACAAAAAACAAAACCAAAAATCAAACCCTCAAAATGAGCCACCAGTGTACATGCAAAACAGAGAGCTAAAATTTTAGGGGGAAAAATTTAAGAGGAGATCTTCGGTATGTAGAACTGTGTAAGGTGTCCTTGAGCTTGACATCAAAATGTGTTTTGTAAATGAGAGATTGAGGAAGCAGATGTTAAAATGTAGGAGAAGACTTCATTTTTCAAAGATACAGTTAAGAGGATGAAAGACAAGTTACAGGCTGGGAAATATTTGCATCCCATGTAACTATCAGAGATTAGCATCTGCAATATATAAAGAGTTCTCAGTTCTCAAGAAAAAAATCAATTTGAAAATGGCAAGGACATGAAAGACATTTCACTGAAATGTTATATAGGAGGCAAATGAACACATGCAATTGAGTTTGATATCCTTAGCCACGTGGGAAGAGCAAGTTAAAGCTGTAATGGGATGAAACTATGTAAACATCATAATTAATAAAATAAAAATAGTGACTCAACCAAATGCTGGAGAACATGCAAAAAACCTGTCACTCATATGTTGCCATGGAGATGTCCATTGGTGCAGCCACTCCAGAAAACAGCTTGCCAATTTCTTAAAAAACTAAATGTGCACCCAACCTTAGACCCAACTAATGTACTTATGGGCATTTATACCAGGAACACAAATATTTATGTACACAATAGCCCCGTGTGTCTCATAGCTGAAACTGGGGACAGTGCAGATGGCTGTTAATGAGTGAGGGGTTAAATAAACCAGTTCATCAATACCACAGGACACTATTCAGAAATTCAAAGGAAAAAATAAACAATTTGCATATGGCAAAGCAATTCCCAGAGAGTTAAGCTGAATGAAAGATGGGAATTCAAACCTTTCCCTGTGGAAATGCCAGCTTGAGTGAGGTGAGGGGAGAAAAGCTCCTTTCTCTGGGCAGTCATTCCCATCATGTCTGCCTTGGGGGAGTGACAGTGGACAATCAGGAAGACATAGCTGGGGATGTTCTGCATTTCTGAGCTTGTACCCAGCTTTGATGTGAAGCTTCTGCCAGTACCAGGGCAGCAGGAGTGATTCACCTACAAGACATCCTTACCCTCTCCAAATCTGCCACAGTGACGTGGCCTCCAGGATTTCCATGGTGGATGCTGTACAGGTCTCCTCTCATCCTGGAGAAAACCATGGTCACCAGGGTGAAGTGACCATGTCCCCTGTCGAGTGTTGCAGCCCTGTCCTGTGTGACTACTGAATAATAGAAGTGCAACCAGTCCGAAAGGTGTAGAAGCAACCTGTGCTCAAAATACACACTAGATTCCAAAGACACAATGCACACAAGACAATGTGAACACTTCATTAATAATTTCCTCTTTCTTGATTACATATTGGAATGATAGCATCTTTGTTCCACTGAGTTGTGTAGAATATTATTGAAATTAATTTCATCTGTTTCTCTTTGCTTTTTATAAGTGGCACCTAGAAAATTTCAAAGGACCTGTGTGTTTCATAGTGTTTCTGTTGGATGAGATGGGGTTGGAGGTCTTGAGTGATAAGGAGAGACTGGGGCACACAGAATGGAAATGTGAAATTTGGCCTTGGGTGTTATACTTGGGGGAAAAGCTGAATTACCTGCTAGGTTTTCAGAAATCAGGACATGGCTGCAGCCAGATGCACCTCTCCTGCTTGGGTGGTGTGTGGGGTGCTGGCCACCCTCGGGTTTACACCTGCCTGGAGGAACCTGCAGTGAGGAGAGCACATGCCCAGGCAGCAGGGTTCCTCTTTGTAGGGAGACAAAACCATACAGTGCCCTCTTGAGAAGAGCCCAGGCCCTGTCAGAACTGATCCCTCCTCTTTCTCTTCTAGCTGTCAGTGTCTTGCTGGCTTTGTCTGGATCAGAAGCACAGACTTCTGGAGGTGAGTTTACTCATGACCAAAGGCCAGGAGAATGGAGATTGGGATCTGGAATGTGTGTATAGGTGAGACACGAACATCGGCCTGTTCAGCCAACGTCATGTGCACAGTTAAGGGGCATTGAGTTCATGCCCCTGGCCGCCATCCTCACCACCTCTCTCCAGAACTCCCTCATCTTCCCAACTGAACCTCTGTCTACTAGGCACTCACTCCCCCTCCTTTTCCATCAGTACACTTTCTGTGTCTATGAATTTGACTGCTCATGGGACCTGCTAGAATCACACAATATTTGTCTGTTTGTGACTGGCTTATTTCACTGGCATAGCGTCCATGTTGGAGTGGTATTGGAATTTCCTTCTTTTTGATGGCTGAGAATACTCCATTGTATGAATATACCACATTTATCTGTCCATTCATCCATCATGGAATGTTGGTTTGCTTGTACCTTTTGGATATTGTGAATAACTCTGCTGTGAACATGGATGCACAAATCTCTTGGATACTTTGCTTTCAGCTCTTGCTGGATCATATGGTAATTCTAATTTTTAGTTTTTAGGGGAACTGCCATGGTCATGTGCACAGTTAAGGGGCATTGAGTTCATGCTACACCATCTTGCATTCATACCAGCAGTGCACAAGTATTCCAGTTTCTCCATCACATCTGTGTTATTTTCTTTTACTCTGATGACCTTTCCCTCAATGCCAGTCTCTACATGAAAATAGTCATGTGTTTTGTGTTGAGGCAGTGAATATACTGACAGCTGTTTTTATTTTTAAAAATAATAACAGAGCTGGCTGTTGTTTTATGGAATACAAGTGCTAGCTGTTGACAGCAGAACTGGTGTTAGTGGCAGAAGTGGGATGTAGGCGGGCATTGTGAGCTTTTCTACTCAGCAGTGCAATGGACATAGGAAAAGTTACCAAGAGCACATCCTTCTGACCACAGCCCATGTTCCTTCATAGGTGGCCAGTGAGTGCTTCCTGGATGAATGTATGAGCAAGTAAATAACTCACTTCTGTGATCTCTACAGATTCGTACCCTCCATGCCCTGAAGCTGCAGTATGCTACAACAGCACTCACCATGTTTGTAAAAATGGATTCAGGAACATATGGTGGATGAAAGTCTTACATAACTCTTACCTCAGGTGTGATGGTAAGTGGGTCATGAGGTTTAACTTCCCTCACTTTTTAGCGAGAACTGTTCTATGAGCACAAACTCATAGCCCATAAAAAGCTGGAGCTCTTCAGAAGACTAATGGTTTAAGTATGACTGTTTTTCATGTGGACTTGACCCTGAGTTCTTTGGTTAGAGATAGCAACTGTTGGTCATTGACCCAGGGAAGCTTCTATGTGGTTCTCGGGCCTGAGCTCAGGTCCATCAGCAGGAAGATGGCAAGAAACACAAGACACAAGAACCTGAGCCAGGACCACCCTCACCTACAGCCTTTTCCAGCAGTGTGCTCAATCTGCCTGACTCTGATTCCTTGCTGATGTTTTAAGTGGATTTGACAATGTCTGTGCTGTATCATTAAAAGCCCACCCCATCCTTACTCCAGAGATTTGGCATAGGACCTTTACCATACTCTGAAACTCCATATGCCCTTGGGTCTGTTTCTGGACCTGGTCTATCCCACTGGTAATTTTCATTTATTTGCACTCCAGTCCCTCAGTGTTTGGTTGAGGTTTATGGCATGCTTTTGTGGGTAATTAATTTGTTGAGAATTGTCATCTTTATAATGTGGATTCATCCTTTAGAGAATAAGAAATGCTGTTTGGTGTTTATAAATGACCTTGGGCAAGGAAAAATAGTATGGTTCTATGAGAATTAAAAAAGTGTTTTCTCTTGATTCACAGGTGTTGATGAGTGTAGGGCCAAGTTGGCAAAGTGCAAGGAAATGTTTTGTAGAAAAAAGAATGGGTATTACTTCTGCGTCTGTGTGGTACAACATCCATTGATAGAGTTTTTAATAAAGTTCTCTGATGAGGATCCTGAAGAATGTTATGGTGAGAATTTCCAAATGCTTTCCACCCTGGAAAAGAGAGAAAGAGAGAGAGAGAGAGAGAGAGAGAGAGAGAGAGAGAGAGAGAGAGAGAGAGAACATATGTGCTTCTGTAAAAGCTTATGCCATGGCAAGAGCACAGAGCCCTCTTCCAACTCCTCCACATCCCTTTGTTGACCCTGATGGTCTTTCACAAGGAGATGTCTGCAAGCCCAGGGCATCAATCAACCATCTTTGTGTGGACATCCTGTAAATTTGTTTCTCCAATATGGATCTCTTTACCAAGCCTCCAAAAAGGTCATCTCCAGTTGTCTTCTGGACTTCACCATTTCTTTACCTCTCACTGACCATAAATTAGATTCCTATTTCTTTCTGTCTGTCTACATGCTACATTTTCTCATGAATTTGCATTAGTACCTCTGATTACAGTCAATGCCAAGGTTTGCTGTAGCCTCCCAATTGTTTGTGACTTTTTTCTCCAACAAGGAACAATCTACCTCTCAGTTCCTACAAATTATTTGTTCTGCCCAGTATATTTCCATGTCTTGAGACTGCTGATTGGATTTCAGTGGTGCCTCCTCCACTTACCAGCTGACCTTTGGTTGGTGATATGACCAAAACATCTAATCTGTAAATGGAAATAGGAACAGAGTCTACTGTGCTAATTATGTGTTGAAGCAAAACAATTTACTCCCAAATGCAGTCACTTAAAACCATACAGAAATGTATTGTTCATAGTTTCTGTGGCTCAGGAGCCTAACATGGTTGAGCTAGGTCTTCTGCATCTGGGTTTCTCACAGCTGTGATAAAGATGTTACCAGGGCCATGATCTCATCCAAAGACTTGGCTGGGGCATGGTCTGCTTCTAAGTCACTCACAGGGCTGCTGGCAGGATTCAGTTTCTTGAAAGAAGTTAATGAAGCTCTCTGTCTCTCTCTGGTGGTTTGTGGAAGGTAGCTCCCATTTCTTAGAGATATGAGTTTTTCTAGTTTTCTTTCTTATAGAAGCACCTGAGACCAGCCAGAAAGAGAGCTTGAATGAGACAGAGTCTGAGTCTCTTATAACCTGATCTCGGAAGGCACATCCTATATTTGTTCATCAGAATGAGTCATGAATCCAGTCCACAGCAAAGGGGAAGAAGTGACACAGGGGTAATAGAGATGGGGGTCACTGGGAGCAGTTTCAGCAGCATGAAGAGGGTTCCTCCAAAATTCATTTCCACTTATGGAAATGTGACTTATGGTAAGCAGGGCCTTTGGAGACGTGATCTCATCAAGATCAGGCTGTACTAGATCAGGGTGGGCCCTAAATCCAACATAACTGGTGTTCCTATGAAAAGAGGGAAATCTGAAAATGGCCCCAGGGTGACAGAGGCAGAGATTGGAGTAACATCACCACAGCCAGGGATGCCAGTTCGCTGGTAGCCACAAAAAACTGGCAGGGCAGGCAGTACTCTCTTCCCTGAGTCTTCAGAGGGAGCACAGCTTTGTCAATATCTTGACGCTTGGACTTCTGACCCCAGAACTGAGAGATAATACAATCTGTGGTACTGCGCTACACACAGCAGCCCTAGCAAATCAGTACATCCGCCTGCCCTTTCTGGTTTTATTGTATGTAAAATACTCAGCAGTCCTAGGCACTCAGGGAGGCTCAATGAAGTGGAGCTACTACTGTACATAAGCCTGTTCTAGAAACTTCTGTTCCCTTAGATAAGATAGGGAAGCTTCTGTACTGTAATGGGTAGACAGAGGCTTCTGCTATGATTTGACACTGATTCTTTGGGAAGTCTTTCCTCACACCCCAAGGTACTGGGACCTCTGTTGTATGCTCCCATATCACCTCACCCTACTTAATAAGAGCATCGATTGCAATAACTACATTGCTTACTTGTGATTATCTCCTTAATGGCTTTCCTGAAGACTGCAGATTCCACAAGGGAGCACCCTGGGTCTCTTTGTCCTCACTACATCCTTAAGGTTCAATCTTATGCCTGGTTTTAAGTAGCTGCTCCATAAATCTTCTTGACTGAATTATTGAACCAGAAGCCCCATCCTAGTTCCCTTTTGAAAAATTCAATTGTAGAATACATTTTGGACTTAGAGGAGTGTCAGGCATATGTGCAATTTGAGGCTGACTGACACAAATAATCCTTCAGGAGCAGGGTGCTTCTTCCAAAATATAAGTCTGAGGGATGAGGGAATAAATCAGCACTCTGCCTGTCTCCAGCCTCCCTTTGGTATGGAGAAAAGTGCATGCAAGGGAACCCCCCAAAGCGGGTGCTTCTACAGGCTTCTGAGCACAAGAGTAAGCCCACCAAGTTCACTGTCTTGCCATTTCCAGTCAACAGCACTTTGACCTCAACAGCACTGGTGCCTTCAAGGAAAGCACAGGAGGTACTGGGTCTGAGTGCATTCTTCTGAAGGGCTATGAGCCAGGGTGGTTTCTCCTGTGTCCCATCTAAAGGGTACTTTTCTTTGCCAGGGCCCAAGGATGAAGGCACAAGCTCACAGGGCAATGTTTGGGTGAGTGGGGTGAAGTCTGGGTTCCGGTCAGTCTTACCACATTGTCCTGCAGAGAATTCCCTGTGGCTGTCAGGATGGAGCAGGTCTCACAGGGGCCATTCTGCCCTCTGTCCCAGGGGCCTCTGGGATGTTTGGAGGTACTCTTTATTTTCACAGTGTGGGGAGGTGGCTCCTGGCATCTAGGTGATGGATACCAAGGATACCAGGGCACAAAGGGCAGCCTCCCAAACCAAGAACTGTGCAGGTCCAGATGTCCTGAAAGATGGAGAAGCTCTTCCAGGTTCACAGTGCCTCAGCTGCCCTCCAAAGACCTGGGACACACATGGAGTGTGTCCTACCCACCTCCTATCTGATCAGCAAATGTGGGTGCCTTCTGGGCTCGCCCAACCAGATGTAGCATATTCCTGGTTTCCTAAGTTTTGGTGAGAGTCTAATTAGCTTTATTTCTTTAAAAGGATGATCTGAGGCAAAATAAAAGCCAAAAGGGTTTTGCAAAATAGGTTACCCACCTACTTCGGTGTGTGGAACTGTTCGTACTTAATGTGAGTTCTGATTCTCCAAGAAAGGGTGAAAACACCAGGTTTGATTTAGGTGAGGAATACCACAGCCACTGTAAAGGGCTTTGGGACAAGGCACTGTGAGTTTCCATGAATTGTGGACTCTGTCAGCTCTCAGAGTGACAGACCATCCACACAAACAACCCTTCAGGAGCAGGGTGCTTCTTCCAAAATATAAATCTGAGGGATGAGGGAATAAATCAGCTCTCTGCCTGTCTACAGCCTCCCTTGGTATGGAGAAAAGTGCATGAAAGGGAGCCCCTCCAAAGTGGGTGCTTCTACAGGCTTCTGAACATGAGAGTAAGCCCACCAAGGTCACCATCTTGCCATTTCCAGTCTATGAAACACAGAGATGCGGAGAGAAGACTCTGATGGAAGCTGGGAACAATATCATAGAACTTAACTGCACTGGTGCCTTCAAGGAAAGCACAGGATGTACTGGGTCTGAGTGCATCCTCCAGACTAAGGATTCTGGGCTTTAATCTCATTTCTGGGCACCTGGATGATGGTTGGGGGACTCACAAAGTTTTCAGGTTGCAGGGATCTGCCTGGTGGATGAACAGATCTCCCTGACCACTGACCAGGCATCCTGGGGGATGAAGACACTGGCCTGAGGAGTGTGTGTGTTGCAGCACGTGGTGAGGTCAGGATGGGGTCAGTTGGCGCGCCTCCTTGAAAGGCACTGGTGGAGCCAGAGTATGGGTGGTGGTTGGACAAGTTCACTCCTGGGTGGGGTGGCTGGTTGTTGCCTCCAACACTGTTTCTTTTGAGAAGTGTTTTATGAATACATGATTTAAAATAGATGCCTTGTTTATCTCTGTCCTACGAGTCGACCGCATTGTTCTGTGAAAGCACCAGATAGCAGATATTTTATGCTTTTAAGGACAGGAGACCTTTTCATAACTGCTTGGCTCCATCATGGCAGTGCAGAAACAGCCATGAACATGTCAGTGAAGGGACAGGACTTTTCCAATCAGTCTCCATCTGCAGAAGCAGGTGGCAGGCTGGATTTGACCTCAGGCCTTTGCCACGTGCCTCTTGCCCCCTCACAGTAGGTCTGGCAAAGCACCCGTGCTGTCAGAGCTTCTTAGATGTTCACAGGCTTACTCTCCATCTCCCCACTGTGATGCCAGCTTTCTGGTGGCTGGACTTCATTCTATTATCCACTGCATCATAATGACTGGATACACTAGATGCTTAATAGGAATCTGGTGAGCGAATGGGTCAAGGATGAATATAAAACATTTCAAAGAGAAAGACCTGGTTACTGTGAGAGTGAGATCCCTGCTAATCTAGTCTCTGTTCCTCACTGTGAGCTGGGGGGCGTGGGAGGTGAGGGGCAAAAGTGAATGGTTTTGAACATGGAGTGAACAAGGTTACAGGAGGCAGGTGGCTTTGGCCCCAAGTGGGAGGTGGCCCATGGATATCCCAGCTTAGGAGTCATGCTGCAGAGGGTCTTGAACACATTGGATTAAACTGTCAGTTCATGAACAGGGAGGCAGAGAGGAGAGAGGAGGACAGGACCAAAGAGGGAGAGGGACAATGAGGAAGGAGAGCGATGGAGCTCACCTAGTGGAAGGAGTCACCCCCATGGCTTTCCATTGAGTTAGATGTCCCAGAGGGGATTTGAAAGATGGGGTTGAGGTTTCCTTCTCCCACTTCCCTTTCTGAGTACGAGCACCACACCTCATGGCTGCTTTATTTTATTTTTTAATTTAATTTAATTTAATTTAATTTTATTTTATTTTATTTTATGTTATCTTTTTGTGTTTGTGTACCAAGAATTAAACCCAGCACTCTAGCCACTGAGCCACCTCCCCAGCCCCTTTTAAAATAGTTTACTTAGAGACAGGGTCTCACTAAGTTGCTCAGGGCCCCACTAAATTGCTGAGGCTGGCTTTGAACTCACATTCCTCCTGCCTCAGTCTCTCGAGTTGCTGGGACTACAGGTGTGCACCACTTTGCCTGATGTGACTCTGCTTTTGATGGCTAAGGGCTCGTGTATCTGTATGACCCCTCAATGGACTTGCTTTATGCATATGCCTATTAAAACAATGGCCAGGTTATGTGGCCATTGGTGTTATAGATCCCAAACTCTGCACCCCATATGTCTTTGAGAATATTGCATGTTCAACTTAAGGAATTTCCAAGGGTAGGGTTGATTGTACTTTGTACATCAGATGTCAGACACTTGGGTAGGGACTCCTTCAACTGTGGACACCCCCTAATACCGCTTCTTTTCTGTATTCTCAGGCAAGAGCATAGTCGCTCTGATCTCTTATCAATCCCTTGGGAATTTCCTGAATGGATCCTTTTTCAGTGGTAGAAGAGGGAAACTGGGAGTGAGACTGAACTCCCTTGTTATGAGTGGCACTGTCAGTTTTAAAGACAAGGTCTCCCTGTCTGAACATGTGTTCCTGATTTTCAGCACACTCAGGTGAGCAGAACCCCAGTCTGAAGTTGGGTGCTTGCAAGGTTGTGGAGAAAAGGCAGCCCATGCCCACCCCTGGTGGGAATGGGAATCGAACACCCATTGTGGGGGCAGGATGAGGACAGTTTAAAATGGAAACATGACAGGACCTAGCAATCCCAGCACTGGGTCCATCCACAGAAGGATTAGCTCAGCACCTAGGGAGGCCTCTGCTCCCCATATTCATGGCAGCACTGGTCCCAGCAGACAAGACATAGCAACAACCCATGTCCCCAGCAGATGAGTGGATGAATGAATGTGAACATTACATGATGGAGTGGTGTGAAGCCTCAGGAAGGGAGGAATTTCCATTGGCAACAGTATGCCTTAACCTGGAGCACATTGTGTTAAATAAAATACACCAGACATAAAATGATAGATGTGGCATGATCTCTCATGTGGGATCTAGAAAATGTCAAAATCACAAGAACCAAGGGTGGAATGGTGGTCACCAGGGAACCAGGTGGGAAGGGGGATGTGTTGGTCCATGAGAACGAACTTGAAGTTATAGGAGGAGCAAGGACTGGAGCTCCTGTGCCTCATCTGGAGAAGCAGAGCATGGAAAATATAGCTAAGAGCAATGTGCTGTACAGCTGAAATTTCCCAAGAGAGCTGCTCTCCAGGTCCTCACCACAGCAAGGAAATGTGAGGGCACCCATATGCTAATCAACTCCATGGTAGCAATCACATCATGGTGTCACATATAACAAAGCACAACGCATGAACTAAATGTATACAATTCTTACTTGTCAGTCACATCTCAATAAAGCTGGAAGAGAAGAGAAATGCCATGACCCCCAGAGACTTCCACAGCCAGAATCTGGGAAGCTAGGAAGGCCACAGGACATGAGCATTCCTGAGCACAGTGGGCGCTGGAGGCAAGGAGGAGCAGGAAGGGAGTGTCAATGAGACACTCCTGGTCTCTCTGTTCTCACCCAGTGTCCTGGTAGAAAACAGTTCTTAAGGGTCAATACCCTAGGCACTGAGATGGCCATAGAAGGGGAGAATAAATGTAGAATAACCCTGAAGGTGTTTTTCTAATCTGCTTTCCAACTTAGTACATTAGATGAAGCTACAAATTCAGTATAATGACACCAGAAAGAGACCCAGGTTCATGCTCATCTCTTTCCAGCCTGGAGGTAAGGCAGGAAAGTATCTCTGTGTCTACTGGGAAGGATCAGGGGATAGGTGTAGCTGGTAGACCGAGAGCTGCTTCCACGTGAGCAGCAACGATTCCCACACCACGTGCAAGTGCTCCCACCTGTCCAGCTTTGCCGTCCTCTTGGCTCTGACCCCCAAGGTACCAAGGCTACAAGTTCCCTTGAATGGAAGCTCTGGGCTCATCTTCTGCAGAGCTTAGAAAAAGGTTCTATAATAAGGAGTTAAGTGGCTTCCATGAGAGGTGATTCCCAAGCCACCAGGAGGGGCTTGGGAAATGAAATGGGGAGAGGACAGAAGGCAATGCGGAGATTGCCAAGCCAGTTGCCACTGGGGGTCACCAGAGCTTATTCCCTCTGGGAACCCAGGAGTCAGCATGCAGCATGCACCTCAGAGTCATCCTGAGTGCTGAGGAAGCTGGGGTATAAATACACATCTGCTGTCTGTAGTGATTCATTTCCAGTTGTGTTCAGGGTCTATTAATCCTTAGACACGTCTGTAAGCATGGGCAGAGTGAGCTCAGGCCAACAAGAAAAGTCCTTGGCCATCGGAAAGTTAGCATGACAGCCTCTCTGGTGCTGAGGTCCAAGGGAATCTGGGCTGGAAAGCATCTATTACCCTGCAAAGAGGATTACAATCAAACCTCCCTAGTCACACCAGGGGGCAGGCAAATAACTGTCACCAATGACACAACATAGCTCTCTGGATGTCCCAACCAATCTGAGATATCTCAGGTTGAAAGAAACAATTCACTTCTTCCCCTAGGTCTTTTTAGCTCCCACAGGACAGAAACATACACGGCCTCATTTCATTCATTTGGCAGATTTATGTTGAGTACTGTCTTTGAGTGCTGGGCTTGCTCTGAGCATTGAGGGTGCAACAGAGAACAAGATAGGTACAATCCCCAGCCAGCCTCCCTGGAGACTGCTGCTGAGGGCTGTGCTGTTGGTAAGACCACCAGCCACATGCAGACACTTGAGACATGGATGGTCTGAAGCACCAAACTCATAGTGTCATCAATTTCACCTGTTTCTTTTTATGTTTCATTTTGGCTACTAAGAAATTTACAATAACACACAGAGTTCCTGTGTTCAACACCTCTGTGGGGCAGCGCCCATCTGTGACTTCTCTTCTTTATCAGTCCTGTGTGGCAAATGCCCTGACTCTCCTCATTTTGCAGTTGAAACACCAAGTCTTAGGTTAAGTCACTTGCTTCAGGGACTGGACTAGGAAGCTCATCTGACTCTGTCAGGAAAATAACAGCAGAGTTGGAAACTCTAACACGTCCCTCTTGGATGGCATACAAGAGAATCAGGTGCTGACTGTGATCACCTACTTGGGGCTGGGGCTCTCCCTGCTCTGCCTCCTCCTGGCAGCCCTCACCTTCCTCTTGTGCCAGTCCATCCAGAACACCAGTACCAGACTCCACCTGCAGCTCTCTCTCTGCCTCTTCCTGGCTCACTTCCTCTTCCTCATGGGCATCAACAGAACAGAGCCTGAGGTAGGTGATTTAATCAAATAACCTCCTTGTCGTAGTCAAATTTAGTGTCTTATTCTAAGAAAAGTAAGGAGAGAGACAGTCAGTGTTGCGGAGAACAAGTGTTCCTCTTTCTTCTCTCCTCCTCTGTTACTTGGAGACCATCTTTCTGAAGGCCCATGGAGTAATGGGGTGTCCTGCTGATGGTGTTAGATAGCAGGACCTCACCTGCCATATCAACTGAACTCCAAAATGTCAGAGGTTTAACCCAGTATTAGTTAACCTTTCCCTATCAGTAGAGGGTGAGAAGATAGATTGCAGGGTGTCTGTCCACCCTCAGGATGAAGGAGGCTGTTATGTTCCATTTATTTCCAACCTCACCCTGTAGTCTCTCCTATTTTAGCCAATGGGGAAGGGAAAAGAGCATGACAGTGTTCAAGGGGAGAGGTTAATATGGACTGCACCAGGAAGTGCTGCATATCACCTCCTCTCATATTCTACTGGCTTGAGTTCAGTCATATGGTAGCACAAAGTTGCGAAGAGTGCTGGGAAATGTAGTCCTTGATGGGGAAGTTTCTTCTTAGAGACAAATCTGTGCTCTAGAATGAGGGGTGGGGGAGGAAAGGAAATGCTGAAGGACAGTGGCTGTGTCTCTCTGATCTCACCTACCCATCCTACTTGCTGCATGACCTTGTTGAAATGACTTTCCCACTTTATTTATTTAAAGTTATTTAAAATTGACAAAGTGGTAACATTTATTGTGCACAACATGTTATTTTGAAACATACATTATGGAAAGGTTATGTTATAGTTTGAATGATTTCATCCCAATTTAATTTTTGGAAACTGAATCCCCAATGCCACAGTGTTAAGGGGTGGGGCCTTACAATACAGTAGAATAACTATGATTGACAATGACTGATTAAATATTTCTAAACAGGTAATAGGATTTTGAATGTTTCCAGCACAAGAAATGACAAATGTCTGAGGTGAGGGAAATGCCCAATTACCCCGATCTTACATTTTGCATTACATACTTGCATTGAAATGCCACATTGTTCCCATAACTATGTACAATGACCATGTGTCAATTCAAAAAAGAAATAATAATAGTAATAATAATAATAATAATAATAATAATAATAATAATAATAAATTTGATAAGAGGAGGGCACTGCCCTGTCCATGGACTAATGCTGTTACCACAGAGTGGCTCCTCGTGAAAGGGCAAGTTCAACCTCTCTTGCTCTTTTTCCCCTTCTGCCATGGGCAATGCAGAAGAAAGCCCCTGCCAGACCTGGTCCCTTAGTTCTTCCAGAACCATGAGCCATGTTTCTGGTTGCTGTGATCACCGCTGTGGGATTCTGCTATGGCCACCTGGAATGGACTGAGGCTGAGCTGAGCTGAGCTGAGGGACAGGCACTGCCCACCCCCAGCCCAATGCTCTTGTTCTGGATGTGGGAGGACTTGAAGCTGCTTCTTGGTCATTTCCAAGCTGAGACAGGTTGCTGTTCTCAGCAGGCATCATGTTGCCAGCAGCTCTGTTCTGACTTCCCCTTCTGAACTACCCCTCTGCTGTGGGAACAAGGCATAGGGCCAGCAGGGACCCAGCACAAGAACCGTGCAGAAGTTCAGTGCTGGTCTTGTTCACCATGCTCATTGGCATCCTGGTCACCATCAGGAAGGACCAGAACTACAGGTTCTAGTCTGCTTTTAACCCACAGACTGTGGTCTCCCAACTGAAAGGTTTCAAAGCACCACTTACTTTTCCTGGGAAGAAGAACACTGCAGTTAAGATGGTAAACTTGTGAAGTGATGGACATATCAATGAACTTAATCCTTCTGCAATGTATACATAGAACAAAACATCCTGTTACATAGGATAAGTATATATGCTTAGTCATTTATCACTTAAAATAAATTTTAAAAAGAATAATTAGTTTCTGGAGACAGTTTGGACTCAAACACAGCTTTATTTTTGCCAGCTGTGTGACCTTAGACAAGATTTTAGCTTCTCTGGGCCTCAATTTCCTTATTTGAATATACGGAGAATTTGGAAAAAGATAGCCTTCACACAAATATGGCCTACCCTCTGTTCTGTAATGTCACTTCTATTTAAACCCAGCCACTGTACCCTTTTGTTTGCATATTGTAGAGATGGACCTGAAAAGCATAAAATATTTTCTATGTGAACCTTACAAAAACAGCGATTAGAGTGTATTTTCACAATATACATTCACAGTCACAGGTGATTAGATCAGAACTTACCCATAGTGCTAGGTACAACTCTGATAAGACTTTTAAAGAATGTATTTAAAAGCTATAAAGAGGTTATTCTAGTTAAGATGGAGTTACCCTAGTCACCTTGAGAACATCTGGCCTACACCATGCTCTGCAATGCTCCCTCTGCATTGCCGCTGATTCACCTGCTCACCTCTCACTGGATTCACTCATTCACTGATGTTCATAGAACCCCATGTGACAAGCGCCTGTTGAGCCCCCTTGTGAGGAGGGAGCACACAGCCTAGAAAGGGGAGGCAGGCTGGAGGACCACCACTGTGGAGGGTGATGCGGGGGCCTCAGTACTCTGCCCTGTGGGTTTTGAGGAAGCCACCAGTGGGGATGAGATGACTCAGTGGCAATCAGGTGGATGAATTTGCCAGGTGTGGAGCACATTGAAGAAGACCGACAGCCTTTCCAGAGTCCTTTGCAGTGAGGTTGAGGCATGCGACTTAATATGGCCAATGGAAATAAGGTATTAAGATCCTGCTCTCCCCCCCCTGTTGACACTGGGATTGAACCAGAGTTGCTATACCAATATAATGTATCCCCAGCCCTTTTTTATTTTTAATTTTGAGACAGGGTTTTGCTAAAATTCTAAGGTTGGTCTTTAACTTGTGATCATCCTGCCTCAGCCTCTGGGATTACAGGTTTGTGCCACCATGCCCTGGGAGTAACCTGCCCTTTAAATGCACATTCTTTAGTGTAGAATAGGGAGGGTGGAAGAGAAGAGAGAGAGAAGAAAAAAAGAAAAAGAAGATGAGGATGAGAGGATAGGGAAGGAGAGGGAGGGAGGGGGATATTGATTCAGTATCGATAGTGCAACCATAGCAAGCTACTCCCTTTTGAATGCTGGAGTGGCTGAGAGCCACTGGGCTGGAGGTTCTTCTGAGCTGGGCGTGGAAGACACTTTGCAGAGGACACCAGTGTGATGGATCTCAAGGGTAAATGGGCTCACTGGTCAAGGACAGGTAGAAAGGCTTCCAGGTAGAAGAAACCATGGATGGAAGGCTCTGAGGCATGTGAGCATAGGACTTGAGGGCATGTGGCTCGGCTCCCCTCTTGGGTCCCATTGGTTTACTGTGGCTTCCTTACTAACTCTGGCCACCCTCTCCAGGAGGCTATTGCCTGACCAGTTTGAACTAGCATCCAGGTGAACCTCTGGGGAGAATATTGGGGAGTGGATGGAGATGGCTCCAAAGACAGAAAGGCAATGATCAGCCTTCATCTTCCAGGTTGGCAAACTTCTGAAAAGGGCCCAACTGTGCCTACTTCTGGCTCTGTGCCCTGTAGTTCCTGGTGGCACAGCTTCACCCACCACTGGAGCACCAGGGCTGCTGAACGACAGTCAGCCCACAGGCCTGGAGTGTGCCAGGAACCTGAGCTACACAAACAGATGGCCAGCCAGAGCTGGCCCTGAGCCAGAGGCCAGGCTTCTTGGGTCCTACTACAGGCAATGGACTGGGCCTAACTTTTGACCCACAGGGAAGGTGAAGGGAAGCTGGGTGGGAGGGATCTAGCAGCAGAAAGAACACTGAGGGGCATGGCTGGCTCATGAGGAGTTGGAGTGGGAACCGGGCTGGGGGAAGGGAGTCAGACTGGATAAACACCAAGTGACATTGGTAGGACTCAGGGCCTCATGTGCACGTGGCAGTGGCATGTTTGGAAGAGAGCAGAAATAGCAGAGTCTGAGACTTTTGGCTTGGGAGATTGGTTAGACAGTTGATGATGTCATTAGCTAAGCTACAGCAGAAGGATTGAGGGCAGAGAAGACCCTGCTGTGGGTAGACAGAGTTGGGAGCATGGGTCCCAGTGTGATACTGCACAGCAGGGTGACCATAACTAGCACAGAGTACATTTAAAATAACAGGAGGAGAGGGCATCCAGCACCCACAGATACATGCACATGTGAGGCGAGGGACGTGCTCTTCACCCAGACATGGTGACCATTGACCATTACACACATAGGCATTGTACCCACAGACCTGCAGTGATCACATCGAGCCCAAAATAAAACAAAATTAAGATGATGAAGGCCAGTTTGCATTTGCTAGTGAGGTATGCTCAGTGGACGCAGGTGTCAAGACACATGGTGGACAACTGGGGACAGGCATCTTGAGCACTGGAGAGACAGGGCTGTGAGTGACATCAGAGTCTCCTCCATGAAGGAGGCAGTTCTGGACAGGCATTGGTAAGCTCAGGGTACACAGGGCACTGGGAAGTGGATCCAAGCTGGAGACCCGTGAAAGACTGACACTTAAAGATGCAGAAGAGGAAACTACACCAGAATATTCACAGAGAAGCAGCTTTAGGAGAATTCCTGAACAGAAGGTGTCAACAGTGCTTGCCAAACTCTTCCCAGAGGTCAAGTAGAGAGTCTGCTGGACTTGGTAATTAGGAAGTTGTGGTGACCAAGGTTCTCCAGGAAACTGTCCATGTTCTCCATGGACACTGTAGAATGTGCATAAGGGAGTAGAGAGGGAGGGATCTGGTTTAAGGAATGTGTTCATGGGATTATGGAGGCTGTCAAATCCAAAATTCACAGGGTGGGCCAGGAGGCTGGAGAAGCACACAAGAGGCTCTCACAGTCCTGGTCTGAAGGCTGCCTGCTAGCAGATTCTCTCTAGCCTTGGGGCACCTCAGACTTTGTTCTACTTGTGCCTTCAACTAACAGGATGAGGCCCACCCACACCATGGGGCCAATTGGCCCTTTTCATGGTCCACAATTTAAATGGTAATCCCATCTGAAAACATTCACAGAAACATCTAGAAGAATGTTGGTCCTAAATTTGGGCAGTGTGGCTCAGGCAAATTGATTCAAAGGTGAAAAATGAAGTCAGTAAATGAGGAAAAAAAATTATTTGAGCCTCTCAATAAGCAGGGAATTGTCAGGGGACTGTGAAGTGAATGGTGTTGGTTCTCTGCAGTGTCTTCCATTTCTCTCCTTATCATGCTCACCATGGTTTCCCTTGCCTTTTTGAACATATATGATTGTCATTCAAGCAGAAAAGCACCTACTGTCCTAGGTGCTACAATTTGGATAAGTGTCCCACAAAGGCTGTTTATATATGTAATTCATATGTATGTATAAATTAGTTTAGTAAAGTGTTTTCAAAAGTGTGGTACTTCAGATGTTTTTAGACCAGAAGTAGACACACACTTTGAAATTTATCAGTGTCTATTTTTATGAATGCTGATGACATTCCCCATCTGTGGAACGTGAAGTAAGGTTGCCCAGAAAATTCACTTACTCATACAAAGTCTGCTCCCGTGAAAGGTGCATGCTGGCTCTCCTTGGGTCACTAACATTCCATGCTGAAGACAGATCCTGCAGTGGGAATTTGAGTGTGAGTTGTTTATTTGGAACTGATCTAGGCTATGTTGGCTTGGGAGGGGAAATGAGCTGGAGATGGACAGAAACCTGACAATGGGAGAGTTTCCATTGTGGCCACTGGAGAGTAATTAGGGAGCAGTGTGTAGGGTGCATGTCTTCATTCTGCCACCCAGAGTACCAGGGCACTGGAGTGTTTATTGGCAAGCTCTCTTCCATTATGCAGGTGGGGCTGCTCCCAGGGTATTTGTTCCTTGGTGCTTCTGGCCTGCTGTAGGCATTCAGATAGCAAATTTCAAAGACACTTAGAAGTTCCCAGGACATATATTACACAGGTGTTCAAACTGAGATTCCATTCCTGGCCAGCATCCAGGGAATGGATAGTCCAGAGGACAGGCATGTGCAGCCTGCCAGCAGTCACACCCAGCTCTTCTCTCCCTTCCAGCTGCTGTGCTCCATCATTGCAGGGGTATTGCACTATCTCTATTTGGCCTCCTTCATCTGGATGCTCCTGGAAGGACTTCCCCTCTTCCTCACTGTCAGGAACCTAAAGTGGCCAACTACAACAGTACAGGAAGATTCAAGAGGAGGTTCATGTACCCCCTGGCCTACAGCATCCCAGCTGTGATTGTCACTGTGTCTGCAATAGTTGGACACAAAAGTTATGGCACAGACACTCAGTAAGCATGATGGGTGTTTGTGGTGGAGATGGTATTTGCAATCCATGTGTGCTTTGAAATCAAAATGGTGATTTGCCAGTCCTTCTTTAAGCTCTACTGATATTTGATTTTGGAAATTCCTAGAATGATTGTTCTCCGCATCTTTGGGGTTGGATACCATTGATAACTGTGGTGAAAAGCTCCATTGCCCAAATTTATATGCATACAAAAATTTGGATACAACTTCTGGAAATTTAGGGACAAATAAAGCAAATCTGTGACTCCACATTAAGAACCTAAGGGCTACATGGTTTTAGGATTTTGAAAGATAGGTGGAATGGGTTGAGATTCATTTCCAAACCATGAAGAATAACAACTGTCACAATTGTCAAAGGCCAGTGATGGATTAGAGATCATGCTTCCTGTATGCCATAGCTCATGTCATTCTCACCATGACTGGACATAAACTTGGCAGTTTACTATGTCATGCACAGGCATCTGGGGCTTACTGCACTTCATGCTCTTTCCCAAGGTCAGAGTTATAAAGGAAGCAGACCAGAATTTCCAGGGAGTACTCTTAGCAGCCATACTTTGCTGCCTCACTGGAGAAGTTTGCAAAGATTCGTGCAGGACAATTTCTTGGAGAAGCTGACATTCAAGTGGTGCTGCTTATGTTAGGAAGTGGTTGTGCATGCAGTGACACATCAAGTACATTGTTGTTCCTCTTGAGTTCAAGGAGATGCCCTTCCTCTAACTTGAACCCTGCACCCTGCCAGATGATCCAGGAGACCAACTGGTAGGGAAGAGCAGAAGCTGATGAACTTTCCCCTAAAGGGACTGATGGTAACTATTTTGGCTCAACAGGTCCTATGGTCACTGTGGCAACTACTCAGTGTTGCCTTTCTACTGTGAGAGCAACCATTGACAATATGCAAATGAATTCGGGCAGCTGTGTTTCAATAAAACAAGTGATAGTGTAGGTTAGCCAATGGCCTGTAGTTTGCAAGCCTTGTGCTAAAACTTAGGTGTGGAAGCTTTTCTGCCCCCTCTTAGCTGAGGCTTGTTACTTTCACCAGATTCATACTTCCAGATCTCCTTCTAGATTAAATTAGTCTACCTTTACCAACATTAGCCATGACAGAACACACAGTGGTTGAGGATAGAGCACTTTGTATATGGAACATTCAGTTAATGTTGATTGTTTTTATGGCTTTAGTTATATTTTTGTTTTTTGCTCTTTCTCATCATGACAATCGTTGTCATAGTAACTACATTGAGTGAGCTCTTTGCCAGGAGCCACCTCCAAAAGCTTCACACACATGATCACATTTCATCTTTTCCTACATGTTCTGTGTGAGAAAAATACAAAACTCTAGTGAGAGAAATCAAAGAAGATTGAAATAAATGGAGAGGGTATTCCATGTTCATGGACAGGGAGGTTCAATACGCTCATGACTTCAGTGCTTCCCACCTTAGTCTATAGATCTGACACATTCCCAATCCAAAGGCCACAAAATTATTTTTGAATATTGGTGAGTTTTTTACATGGAAGAGGAAGAAAATCCAGAATAGCCAATACAGTATTTAAGAGAGGCAAACTTGGAGCCTTGGCATTACCTGACTTCAGTCCTTAGTGCACAGCTACATGAGTCACCTAATCTTCCAGAGCTTTGATTAGTTACACTTTACACCTAGGGAAAACAAGACTTGGTGCACACAACTTGTGTCAGATGAGGTCAGTGTCTAAAGCCTGAGGTCTGAACTCAGTGGCTCCTTGTGCTGCTCGGATCTTGCTCCAGGATCCTGTATGCAAACCGCTTTCCCCTCTGGTGGAAGCCCAGTTAATGCTTGTCTTTGGCTCCAGAGCTGCTGGCTCAGTCTTGATGCAGGATTCATCTGGAGCTTTATGGGACCAGTGGCTGTCATCATCTTGGTATGCAATAGTTATTTATGGGGGTTCTGGCCCTGGGTTGACCTGGCATAGAGAGTGTTTCTTATCTGTTAAAGTGTAAATGAGATAAAGATAGGAAAATGCAGCTCAGTGTGGCCAAATTCTGCTTCTGACAATATTGTCAACCTTTCATCTTTTCCCCTACTGTAACAGTTGTTCTTGGAATAATGTAGCCCTTTGCTGGGTCCAGAATAAAAAGCCCTGCATTCATTCATTCAACAAAATTCAGTGAGCACTTACTCTGCACAGAGCAACCCAGCCTCCTTTTTGCCAGGAGTGTCCCGATTACACCTGTTGCCTGGTATAGGTGTTGGTAGCAGCGTCCCACTTTCAGAGTGTCCTGTTGGACAATAAGTGATGGAACCACCACGCCAGGCAAGTGCTACAGGACGAGCCAAGTGCTACAGTACCATGCCCTGTGCTGCACATGATGGACCCAAGTGTGTCCCTGCTGACCTTACAAAGCTGGTGTCCTTTGGGGACAGATTCTCAAATCCAACTCAAGTTGGGTTGTTTGAAATAGATTTGAAAGAAAATTCCAAGTCTTTTATTTTCCATGGTTTTTCCACAGATAAACTTCGTGTTCTACTTCCAAATTATGTGGATTTTGAGAAGAAACTTTCCTCCCTAAATAAGGAAGTCTCCACCATTCAGGACACCAAGTAAGAAGACACTGGAATTGGTAATAGCCACAGATATGTCCTACAGGACCACCCTGCCTGAGAAAGAGCAAATCCACTCAAAAACATGACATGGGGCTGGACATGTAGCTCAGTGATAGTGTGCCAGCCTAGCAGGCAGAGGCCCTGGGTTTCTTCCCAGACAAAACAGATTCTTCTTCTATCTGACAAAGAGGGACAACTTACAGAAGGACAAACTGGGCTGTGGGTGTGATTCAATGGTAGAGCCTTGTCTAGCACAAGGAAATCTCTAGTTTCAAGCCCATACTACCCCCCCCAAGAAAAAGAAGTAAGCACCATGAAAACACCATGATTTCAGGTAACTTGATCCAATGCTTCACTTATTTTTCAAGAAGCATTCATTGAATGTCTCTTGGTATAACGTTCTTCATATTGAATTGTTAGAAAGAGTATAAATATTATCCTTTTTCTGGCTTCTGATACACTATCCTTGATTGTAGAAACTCTGTTCTCAGTGGTGCCATCTCAATTCTTAAGCATAATAAACTCTTGGCCAATAAGCTCTAGCAGATGAGGTGGATGTTATTCTTCCCCCTGACAATATGAACCAACCAGCTAACTGTCCATTTTCTCCAAGAGTGGTAGTGATATGTGTAGAACTAGCAGGAATATCTGTCCAGCCTCTGGCTAGACTTTGGTCTCATTCACTTACCAGACCAACATAACATCCCTTGTCCTCCATTTCCTCAGTCCTGGAGGGTCAATCCCCCTCTTCTTGATGTTTCCCCACTCCACACATGTGCATGTGCAAGTGAAGTTTGGGAGAAAGCATTATTCTTAGCAGAAGTGTTTGAGAGAATGGGTCCTGTCTAACTGTCAGGCAGTGTAGACCTCGTGTCAGTCACTAACTGCAGGTTGTTATCAGGCTTAATAAGGCCCTGTACTAACAAACTCACAGTGTTCAGTTAAGCTGCTATTAACATTGCTCTTTTCCCCAGGGTCATGACATTTAAAGCCTTGGTCAGCTGTTTTCCTTGGATGTTCCTGGGGCCTTGGTTTTTTCATGGTTGAAGAAGTAGGGCAGACAGTTGGATTGGTCATTGCCTACTTGTTCACCATCATCAATGTCCTGCAGGGGGTTTTGCTATTCGTGGTTCATTGCCTCCTTAATTGCCAGGTAAGACTGAGTGTTTGTCTTCCCAGCCCCACCATCTTATCGAATGGCTGCATATGTTCTTGCCCTTTTTCAGCCTTTTGTATTGGTACTTAGATGTTGCCTTCTATTTGAGAAGGGAGTTTAGGGTCTCCTTGGGCCTGCTGTGTCCTCTGAGTTTCACCCAGTTAGCATCCTGACATATCTCTTAAGAACATGTGTCAGTCAGGGTAAGGTAGATTATGCTGCATTAACAAATAATCCTTTCCTAAAAATTCCCCCAGTTTCAGTGGCTAACAGTGATAAAGGTTTATTTCTTGTTTATGCTGCATGAATATGGCTTGATCTATATGGTCCTCACTCAGAGATTCAGGCTATTCAGAGATTCTAGGTATAGCTCCCAACCTACAATATTGTTGGTATCATGACAGACAGAAAAGAGATCATGACCAAAACCAGTTTACCCGCTTAATACTTCTGCTTAACTGTGACACACATCAGTTCTGCTGCCATTTCATTTCTCAAAGGAAACTGCATGTTCTTTCTTTAGTTCACCGAGGAGGGGATGAATACTCCTCCTGTAATGAGGAGGGACACTGGAATATTTGGTAAATCTACCACAAGCTCAGAGACTTCACCACTAATCCCAGATCTACTACTGAGAGATTGCTGTGTAACCTTATGCCTGCTCTCTCTGAGCCATGATTTTCTCATCTGCAAATTAGTGATGCATACTTCTAACTGTTGAGGATCCCCATCACCACCATCACCATCACTATTACCATAATCACCATCACTATCACCACCATCATCATCATCACCACATCACCATCAACATCACCACCATCACCATCACTATTACCTTAATCACCATCACTATCACCACCCTCACCATTATCACCACCATCACCATCAACATCATCACCATCATCACCATCATACCATTACCATCATGACCATTACCATCATCATCATCCTGCCCCTGCCACCTTGCACACTCCACCTCCTTCCACTACTTCACTGCCTTCCCTTCTATTTCACCATCACTACTATCACCGTCACCTTCACCATCATCATCACCTTAATTACCTTCATTTTCACCTTCAATATCCTCCTCAACACTATCACCGCCCTCATTATTACCTCATCGTCATCATACATCAAGTTCTTATGGTATCTGATGACCTCAATTTTTTATAATGGAAGGAGTTGAGTTTCACTAAGATGAGTCAACAAGAGCAGGGCAGACATCATACAGAAAAGCAACCAAGGAGTGACCAAGAGTCAGGCTTGGCATCTGGATCTTCAGTTTCCCATTTTAAAACTCTTTCTCTTGGGCTATGCTCCATCTGTACCACCAACTTCTATATTTCTCAAACTTCCAGGTGCAAATGGAATACAAGAAGTGCTTTAGTGGGGTGAAGAAGGGTGAAACTGAAAGCACAGAGATGTCTCGCTCCACTCCCCACACCAGAACGGTAAGCCCAGTGCAAATATTTGTGAAAAGATTAAAAAATTGGGGGACCTTGTGAAATAGAAGGGAAGGCAGTGAAGTAGAGGAAGGAGGTGGAGGGTGCAGGGTGGCAGGGGGAGGAACTGCAGGATGAAAATGACCATGTCCATGTATGGACAGATCACAAGGAATCCCAGGTTTATGTGTAAGTATACAGCACCAATTAAAACCCAACCAATGGACAGGAGAAAAGCCACTAAAGCAGAGCAAGGGACTGGGGTACAGGGAGGAGGGGAGTGGAAGAGCCAAGGTTGACTCTTAAAGGGTGTCAGAGCTCTCTGGTGTCAAGAGTCCTCATGGAGCTTTGGGACCTTGCAGAACTCCTAGCTAGTCTCTAGGCAAGCTTAAGTTTTGGTTAATTTCTGAGGTAGATATTTCTCCTTTCCTCCTTGTGACCTCCCCTGCCCTCTGCCATGCAGGAGGAAACAGGGAAGTTCTCATAACTGGTTCACTGAAGAGACACACTCTCCTTCTGACTGCAGCTGATTCAGCTCCTCCCTGCTTCTCAGCTGGGGGCTGAAAACTGGTTTGTATGTCCATGGCTCCTGGTGTGGCTGCACAGTGATTAGACTAATGCCACCCTTTCACCCTAACCATGAAAAGTCTGGACTTGCCTATTTTGGCTTCTATTTCCATAGAAAGAACAGGGACTTGCACCCATATTCACAGTGCAATGAAGTGTTTGAAAGACATTTTTCACTGAGAGGGAGAATTGTGAATTCTCTTCCTCCAGATATTGCCACCTTGCCTGGGAGGCTGGAGCTGGGGTCTGGAGTCAGCTCACAAAGCAGCACTCCAGGTCCACAGAGCCCATATGGAAAGCAGAAATGGGGCTGAATTCCTGCAGTGTAGAGGCAGCCACGTCCCTTGTCAGGAGTCACACTGTCTAGGGACCCAGCGACAGCAGAAATTCTGGGACAGTCACTGCCACTGTCCCCACCTTTCTTGAACCTGTGTATACCTGGGTTAGAGATCGCCTTGTCTCCTAGCGTCCTTTTTCACACGTCTTAGCAAGTACACCCAGATAGCCTAGCACACCATGGAAATGGCCTGGCATTATTTGTTTTCATCTTCCATTTCTAATTGGTTTTCCAAAGTTATTAGTTCTGGGGTGTGTTTTTCAGCACACTAATAAACACATCATCATCACTTGACTTTATCTGAGGAACTTTTCAAAATCATTTTAAATTATAATGGCTGTTGATGTTAAAATAACAGGCAAGAGTCACCATGATTTATTTGGGGAAATTTGAAATAAACTGAAATTTGATTTGTTTTGGGGTCATGGACAAAGGATTGTGGCCTTTATTGTTTAATGAGCTTAAATATCATCTGATCATGGCAATAATGTAACCAGGCTGTGACCTCCCCCTGCTGGCTTTGGGATTATGTGATTCCCATGGAAAAGTTAAAATTAGGGGACATTCACATTTTTTTGAGATGTGTATGTTCAGGTCAGCTTTTTATACTGTGCAATGTCAAACTTACATGAATAAAATTCACAAAAAATCCAACCTTCCTAGGCAAGCAGTGGGTGCTGGTGCTTGGTCCCACTTGTTGCTCCTGCTCTCTGGTCTAAGTTGTAAATGGACAATGGAAACAGGCCAGCTGTTGGGCTCTGGCTTCTGTATTCAACATCTTCCTCCTCCATGCCAAGGCTGTCTTCTTTCCTCCCTGCCTCTCTGATCCCTGGTCTTTTCTTCCAGATCCTTCTTGGCTTCTCCTTCTTTCTAACCCCTTTTTATTCAGGCTGTGGATGTACTGTGCCTCACTTGCTCCACTTAGCACCTGACTTGCCTCTCACAGGTCATGTGCTCTGTCACAGGTAATGTGTGTGTGAGTGTCCGTCAGGACTCCCTGGGCTACAAACTTCTTGGAGTCAAAAATGGAAAAGATGGTATACAGACTTATTACTTGAAAGGGTACCTTCACACAATGCATAAAGTAAATAAAGTGAAAAGAGAACTCTCTCTTTTCTACCTGGACAGATACACCTCCCCAGGACTAATCTGTTCTTCTCCAGAATTTTTGGTACCTGTATATGCATGAATATGATTTTTGCATGTGTTTTAAAAAGATACATGTAATCTAAGAATACATGCTGTTCTGCAACTTGCTTTTCTTTAATTAATAATATGCCCTGGGGTTGGGGTCATAGCTCAGTGGTAGAGTGCTTGCCTAGCATGTGTGAGGCACCAGGTTTGATTCTCAGTACTGAATATAAATAAAGGTTCATTGGCAACTAAAAAAATTTAGAATAATAATATGCGCTGAACAGCATTCCATGTCAGTCCATACAAGAATGCCTCCTATCTTATGTTGTTTCTTACTTTATTTTATCAGCTCATCAATAAATGTATTTAGACTGGAAAAAAATGAAAAAGATGGTAAATTAATTGCTTTTTGCCTTCTTCTAATGTTACTTCCAAAACTCTGCAGTATCGATAGTTCAGGCTGGATAATTGCTCATTTGGAAGGGGCTATTTTTTTGCATTATTTGCTTCCAAATAAGCAATTCTCTAATGATTGCAGAAGAGAGTTCTCAGCAGTCATGATAACCAAAACTCTCTTCTGACATTACCCTGGGGAACAAAGCTGCCCCCTGATGATGAGCCCTGGTCTGGGGATTCACTCCCAGCCAACAACAAAGTGGCTGTAGTGTTAACTACAGACTTAGGAGGTGGCTTCAAACAGGAAAGCTGTGGAAGAATAGCCTTTCAATGTGCATCTGACAGCAGGATAAGACCCAGATCTCCTTTCGGGGATTTAGACTGTATAATATCAATGTATGTCACTAGCATCATTCATTTAGTTTTGAAGGACTAGGTAATAACTGAATTCTACCTTGAGATTTCTTTGAAATGTCCTGAATCCAGGTAACCTGAAGTATTAGAAGAGGCAAAAATTTTAAAAAGTCCAAGTTTTGGAATGGGCCTGGCTGCCTCCCAGCAGATGACCATGGATGTGAGCACAGGGTTCAGCCACAAAGAACAGGGAGACAGGACACCTGCAGGAAGATGGATGGAGCTGGAGGACATGATGTTAAGCAAAAGGAACACAGCTCGAAAGGACAGTGTCATAATGTCTCTCATGTGTGGGATCCAGGGGGACAAATGCAACCTGTCAAAGTGCAGGTTTGCCAGGGAAGGGGCCAGAGACCAGGGGAGGGGCAGAACAGTGTGACAGGGAGGCAGATACCATCAGAGTACCTTGCAGGCAGGTGTGGCAAGCCCACTGCAAAACCCATTGTGTGGTCAAGGAGGATGTGCTAGTGCCTATCAGTTTAACTATCCAGAGGAAACAGAAGCATTGCAAGTATGTGAACAGAGCCTTGTGAGCTAAATACTGTTTTTGGTGGCTGAATGCTTAATAAAGCAGTGTATTTTTCATTCTCCATATTCTGTGATTCCTTTAGCACACTGTATGCAGCAGGATGCCTGGATCAGAAGTCATGCAATAAATATTCATTCTGTGAGGGGTGGAAGTGAGTTTGTGCAAATCTGTGGCTCTTTTTCTACATCTGACTTGAAAACAAGACTTCAGGGGCCTGGGAGTGAACATTGAATGAGCTCAGGTGCTCAATGTTGGGCTCATGTTGTTTTGGTAGGAGGTTCTTGATGGAAATTTAATTTTTAATAACTACAAAGAATGAATTTGGTGGGTATAATCATGTAAATTCTATTTCCCTATTGTGGAAAGGTAAACCAAGCATGATAAAATCAATTATATTTTGAAACTTTATGCCTCAACGTTATATACATTTTTAGGAAAAACTTATTTTGTAAACATTTTATTGATCCATTGTCATCATGCACAATAGTGAGACTCACTGTGGCACATTCTTGCATGCAAACAGTGTGGTCTGGCTGAGTTCCTCTCCCATCCCTCCCCTTCCACTCTCCTCCTTCCCCTGAGGCCCCTTCTGTACTCTCCTGGTCCCTTCTCTTCATGACATTCAGTCTTCCCTTTTCTCTCTCACTTCCACCTATGAGAGGAAACATGAACCTTGACCTTCCTAATCTGGATTACTTCACTTAACATGAAACTCTCCAGTTCCATCCATTTTGCTGCAAATCATTTTGTCCTTGGTTTCTGCTGAGTAAAACTCCACTGTGTCTACACACCACACTGTCTTAATCTGTTCATCTGTTGATGGACACCGAGGCTGATGCCATGATGTGGAAATTGTGAACTGCTTGGCTTGTATCACTAAGTACCAAGAGCATGGGTGTGTCTCCAGGGAGAGCTGGGAGAGATAGATGCCTGCTAATAAGGCTTGTTCAAGGCAGAGTGGCCCCCTTTACACACCTGCAACCTCAGCATGGCCAGGAAGGAGATGGCCTCTAAGGGGAGAATCTGCATGTAACTGGAATGAGTGACTCTTCAGAAATTGTGGGCAACTCCCCAGGGAGTTTTCTGAGGTCATCAGGCATGACTGGCTTGGAGGGATGGTGTGTGTGGGGAACCAAGCACTCCATTTTCCTGTGGGAACTGCCCACCTCCAAGGGAAGAAACCATTAACCAAAACCCACTTCCTCTTCCACCCAGGCTTGAGCATTTGCCAGCTTCCCTGGAGGTCAGTGTGGCTACACCATCGAGTGCTAGCTAGCCCAGGAACCAGAGCCACATGTGAAGATTCGAGGTGGGGCCACAAAATCCTCCACTGTGCTTCTGCCTGCTGTTTCCTCCTTCTAGTTCTTGGAGATGGAGATGACTTTAAAAGATTTGGGGGACAAACATTGGTGTCATCAGAGTCCCCAGACTACTGGGTTGAGGGAAATTATCCATGTAGATCAAGAACAACCTCCCTGGACTTTGATATGGAACGGAAATAAATTTGTTGTATGTAACCCATTCTACACTTTTGGGCCAGCAGCTAGTGTGGTGGTAACACCCATCCAACAGCTGTTCTTACCCAGTCTTATCAAGCTCAGGATTGGAAATCTTGGGCCAATGAACCTCTTCCCCACAGCTCCAGAATTAGACCTGAGAAAGGTGATCTTTGGGGAGATATAGACAGACAAAACCCCTCTGTGAGTGTGAGCAGTAGTTAAACAGCCTGACCCAAGAGAGAAGGCAGATGTGGATTAGGCAGACAAGTGTATTGAGTATTAGGAAAGGGAAGTGCTCTGCACTATGGGAGCATGAATGGGGGCCCTAGTCTGGACCCTAGCCTTCCCTGAAGGCTCCTTGAAAGAAGAGTCGGGTAGTATGTAAGATCCAGATCTATAAGATCAGGCAGAGCAGGGATCCTGTCCTACTTGTAGAATTTACTGTGTGAGCTTGGGCAAGCGCCTTCACCACTCTGAACTTTAGTTTCCTCATCCAAAAAACAGAAGTAATAATTAATTCAAATAGATTTCTGAGTGCCACCAAGATGACATGAAGGGGGGAGAAGACAACTGCCCCCCCACAGTGCCGATCTCATTTTCACATGGCTTCCCCCCTCCCCTGCCACCTGCTCAGGTCTGAGTGCACAGGTTGGTATTCCAAATCTCACTCTCGGGCTTTGTTCAATTTATATTTTAATGTTTTATCAAGCAGGTGGGGCTGGCATTGTGGCTGCTGGTTTTGGTCACAGCATCTCAAAGTTAGCAACATTCTATCTACTTGCCTGATCTTGACCTCTGGGCACCATGTGAAATGAGGGGACCAGAATGTTCTGGAAGGAGACAATGAACTGGTGACACCCTGCAGAACTGTGTGTTTGTTACAATGCATTAGTCAGACCTTGGGGCAAACTGGAAATTCTGCCCTCTGGAAATCCCTGAGGCTGTTAGCAAAGTAGCACATGAGACCATACAGTTTCCTGTCTGTTTCAGAGCTGTGGCTAAGAGAAAGACGATGGTCCTGTGTGGTGAGTCTCAAACAGCTTTTTTTTTTTTTTGGTTTTAGGAAATTTACATTTTATTCCACTAGAGCAGCAGATCTGGATTTCTACATGAGTGTTCAAATAGGTATAGTCAGTACTTTTACCGTTTCCCTTTATTTCTAGATACAATGTTTAATTTCTCTGGAAATAGGAATAACAATTAAAGCAGGGTCCTCAATGGGGGGATGTGGTTTTGTTCCCCAGGGGGACACTTAAGGGTAATCTTCTAGTGCTTTCTATTTTGACTGTAAAAATTGGCCGTATTTATACAAATGCTGGCACTTTATGTTTTCACCCGCAGATAAATTTCACCTTAAATTTGACAGTCCTAGGGATTTTGAGAGAAGAAGGGTTTGAATGGATGAAAGGCTCCAACATAAGTTGTATTTATAGGAATTTATCCCACACGGGATCCACAGTATGGATTTTCCAGGTGTCCAAGAATCTGCCCACATGGCTGGCAGGAAGTGGGGAAGGTGGGACCAGGAGGATGGAGAGGAGGTTTAGTGGCCATGCTAACTGCCTTTCCTGGTGGCAATAAATGCTTGCATAAATAAGCTCAGAGAGGAAAGCGTTAATAAGATTGTGGTTCTGGAGGTCTTGGTCCAGGTTCCATTGGCCCTGTGGCTTTTGGGGCTGTGGTGAAGCTCTCGCCATGGCGGGAGCAGGTGGTGGAGTGTGCTGCTCACTTCATGGTGGCCAGGAAGTGGAGGGAGAAGAAGGGGGTGGCAGGGTCCCAATGCCCTCAGTGGCCTGACCCAGGACCTGACTTTTCCCACAGGCCCCTGGAGGCTCCACCAGCTCCCAGAGCTCCTCAGGCTGGCAGCCACCCTTCACCCACAGCCTTGGGAGACACTCATCTAAACCATGGTGGTTACCGAGCACCTGCACTGCTCACCAGGAGTTGATTGAGTCCAGGAGGTAGAAGGAGGCATGTCCTTCCACAGCGGGGGACAGTCAGTGTGGCAGCCACCTATGTGTTACCTTTATGTAAATGTTTCTCCTCTTTTCTTTGGATTCCTTTAAATCCAGAGCTAGTAAGCTACCTTCCACTGTCTGTTTTTCTACAGCCCTTACAATAAGAGTGGTTCCAATGTTTGATTTTATTTTTTGAGATGGAATCTTGCTGTGTTTCCCTGCCTGGTCTCCACCTGCCTCAGACTCCTGGGTAGCTGGGGTGATGGTGCACACCATCAAGCCTACCTGGTGGCTTTTATTCAATGTCATTTTCATGGCCCATGTTTGTGAGGTGCAGTCTGATGCCTTTGTACACCTACAGTGTGTGGTGGTCAATTCAGAGTAGCAACATTTCCATCCCCTGAGGTGATAAAAAGTCCTCTCAAACTTGCTGAATTTCTGCACAGTTCCAGCCTGTCATCCACTTGAACAACCTCTCAGCCTGTGAGTATGCAATGTGGATTGGATGGTGGTTTCCCCTCTCAAGCTCTCAGGCCACTAGAAATGGGACTGATGGAAGTGAGGCTGAAGGTGATGGTGCAGTTGTCTTTTCTCCATACTTGAGCATTTTGATGATTACTATGTGGCAGGCTTTGAGATAATCCAGTTGCTTCTGGAGGGGCCATGAAATCAGAAGGAAGGTACAATATTCACGGGTTCCAGGGACTAGGATTCACATAATTGTGGGTGGTCATTCTGCTTACAACAAGGGTAGAGTGTAATTCCTTCTTATAAAGCAACGCATTCATACCATTCAACGTGGAGAAGACCTGCAGTAAACAATGGATATGGTTTTGGGGGCATTTTTGTTTAGTTCTTCCAACAGTATTTAGAGAGGACCCCAAGTTATGGGGTTACTTTGGGAGTTTGGCTAGTGACAGAAATGAATATGCAAACACTGGTTTGTATTGCAATTTTTAACCCCATTCAGAAAAACTTTGTAGTAATTCTTTATCCCCCAAACCCCTCTCCCCTGAAATAGAAGACTTACATGCACATTGGGGCATATATTTTTAATGTCAAGAATTTTAGTTCATGACTTCTTTAACAACCCAAATATGTGTATCTTTGCATTTCTTATTTCAAAGCTCTCACTTGCCTTAAGCCAGACTCATTTTCCTGAAGCTATTATTTTCATCAAAAATCCAAGAAGAGTACTTTGGTCAAGTTTCAAGTATGTACTCCTCTCTTGCCAATCTAAGGAGTTTGAAAATACAGGTATCATCTTGCAAAAGTCACATAAGTGTGTACGTCAGCAACTTGACCAAACTGGGTGCAGACTATTACTCAAGGTGTTCTGCCACTGGTGCCCCCTGTTATTTCTGTCCTCATAATTTTATAAGACCAACTCTGGGCTTCTCAGTTTTTTTATTTATTTTTTTGATTCATTGAACACAAATGGAGTACAGCAATTGTTTTTCTGGTTGTACAAAAAGTAGAGTCACCCCATCTGTGCTTCTCAGTTTGTAGCCTCCTGCTGTAATGAAGTGCTTTTCACCCTCCCTTGTTCTTGAAATACACTTGCTCCCACATCCCAAGGATTTGACTGAGTTCTGATATTATTGCCTCTCTAGTTTCTTGTTCTTTGAACATAGACTGAGCATATCCAGCTAGTTACACTCATTCTTAAGATACATATGCTGATGATTTAGTCAGTTTTCTGTTACTATAATGAAAAACCTGATGCTGGGAACTTATAAGTAAAAGAGGGTTACTTATCTAACAATTTTGGAGTGTGAAAGTCCAACCAGCATTGCACTGGCTCTGGCCCAGTCCCCTTGGTTGCACCATGTCATGGTGAATTCCATCATGGTGGTGGGAATGCATGTGAGAGGCAGAGACCACATGGTGGAACAGGAGGCCAAGTGAAGGGAGGACCACTGATGAACTCCCACTAAGCCACACCTCTTGAGGTCCCACCATTCCATCACTGCTGCACTGAGAACCAAACTCCAAGACAATGAACCCTTGGGAGAAGAACCAAATCCAAGCCAGAGCAATGGGTGTCTACTGCATTTACAGTATTTCCAACACTACTGAAATTTATCTTCATTATTACCTGCATTAGTAAACTTTAAACTAAAAGTCATTAGTTTCATTCAAGAGAGATTTTATATACAATTTTTTCTTCCCAAGTCCATTAAAATCTAAATACAGTAAGTGAGGCCTTTCTAAGAACACTTCTACTTCCTCTGTTGTCAATTTCTCAATGGCTTTCCTTGCTTTTAGAATAAAGTTCACAAGACTTAAGTGGTCTGTATAATCCATGCCCTGCTTACCTCCTCTCATATCCTCTCTCCCACCTGAAGGTTCCAGCCACTCTGTCTTCCTCAGTGAAGACTTCAAAGCTGAGCCCAACCTCAGGACTTTTGCTTAGAATGTTCTCTTGCTGATGATGCTCTTCTTTGTACCTCTTCATCCTGGCTCCTCCCACTCCTAGGTCCAGTTGTCTAACCTCATCCATTCGGTGGCTGTTGCAATTCGTGGATCACTGGGAGACTTATTTTGCCCTCAGCTGAAGAACCACTTTGGAGAGAAGAGAAGGAGATTTCTACTACTTCATCTTATCTCTCCTTCAGTGCCCACCTGCAAACAAATTGTGTGTTCACAGATTTCTCAAAGATGGACCCTGGGTGAGGACGTTCATACACGTATTTAGAGGAGAAAACAAGTTTCCCTCCATCCCGCATACACAGGCTGGGCCCAAGCAATCAACAACGAATGGCAGATGAACAGGAGAAAAGGTGCCCCTTTGTAATGGCCTTAACATTTTTATACACATAGGGGTGTCACAGAAAGCAAGTGGAATGGTGAAGAAATCATTAGACTTAGGGTACAAGGTAAGAAAGAGTAAGAAATCATGGAAAAATGCCTGGAAGACAGACCTCAGATCTAGCTACACGAAGTAGTTGGTTGGCCATGGAGGCCCACACATCCGCTGAGGAATGAAGGAAGGAATGATGAAGGATGAAGGAAACTGGGGTTCCAGGGCAGAGGAGATGTGAGGTCCAGAGGCATCTGGATGGGCAACAGCAGGGCTTTTGCCTTTTTCCAGTGAAGTTTGAACAGTTACCACCAGTATTTCACAGGGGTTTGGCTACTGTGATTGGCTGCCACTTAGCCAATTGCAACAAAGTCATACACTCTAGGTTAGGCTGAATAATAAGCTAGGTTGCAGTTCATCATGTAAGGACTGGGTACAGCAGTCCCCTAGGGCCAAAGTTAGTTAGACTCAAGGAAAGTGTGGTTTCTTTGTGAATAAAACCTGAGTTAAATTAATGTAGCATATTGAGAGGTCCAGAAACAGGTGATATTCATATAGGAATTTGGTGTATTTAAAAGGAACATTTAATTTCCTGAAAGAGTGAAAGAAGACTCAATAAATACTCTTGACTCATTGGGTAGATTTGGCTAGATGAAGGAAAGGGTTCTTTATGGATATCCATGATGCAAATCAGAGTAACATATAAAGAAGCCAAGTGGAGGACAATGTAAAGGTGAATCCTACACATACAACTAAGCAAGAAGAGAGGACATAGATGTAGACTTAATTGGAGGAAATAAAAATGTTGTTAGATTTAAAATTGAAAAGTTGATGGCTGTAGTGACTGTAGCACTAGAAGAGACTCTTGTCTGTGATGAAATTTGCATACTGTAACTTAAAATCTGACTATTAGATTGCTGTAGCATTTTCTTCAGGTCATTTTTTAACATTAGGAAATACGAATTAAAAATCCAGAAGTCTTGCTACCCAACAGTGAGTTTTATCTTGAACCACTGTAGCGAGCTCCTACCTTGCCTGAATAAAATAATGTAGCACTTGCGGGCAAAGATGCAACCCAGGAGCCCTGCACTGGAAGCCAGAATGGAGAAGACCTCCACGGCCACCATGACCTTGCCCTTCATGCTGTGGTACACAGGGAGGAAGGTGAGCCAGACACTGCAGAACACCAGCATGCTGAAGGTCAAGAACATGGCTTCATTGAAAGTGTCAGGCAGGTTCCTGGCCAGGAAGGCCACTATGAATGTTCCCAGGGCCAGGGAGCCCAGGTATCCCAGGAAACAGTAGAAGGCAGTGACTGAGCCCTTGTTACATGTGATGATGATGTGGCCATGTTCAGAGTGTGGGTCTGTGTCCACAAAGGGAGGAGAGGTCCCCAGCCAGACTCCACAGAGAGTCAGTTGGATCAGGGAGCAGCTGGGAATGATGAAGTTAGGTGCCCCTGACACCAGCAACTTCCTCATCCTTCTCCCTGGAGCTCTGACCTTGAAGGCCAGAATCACAGTGACAGTTTTTGCCAAGACAGTGGAAACTGCCACAGTGAACACCATTCCAAATGTGGTCTGCTGGAGGATGCAGGTGGCTGTGTTGGGTTGACCAATGAAGAGCAGAGAGCAGAGAAAACAGAATGTGAGGGAGGTGAGCATGATGTAGCTGAGAGCCCGGTTGTTGGCCTTGACTATGGGAGTGTCTCTGTGCCTCACAAAGACCCCAAGAACAGCAGCTGTGAGTGCAGAGAAGCAGAGAGCCATGCAGGTCAGAGCCATGCCCAAGGGATCTTCATAAGCCAGGAAGGTCATAGCTCTTTGGAGACAGTGGCTTTTGTCTATGTTGCCATACTGGTGATCTGGACTCTTCACACACTGATCCACATCTGGGGAAGAATGGAAATTATCCCTAGTCCAGGCTCAGTGTTTCTTTGTACCACAGCCCTCGCCAAGGCAATTCATTGGATGGTTAGCCAAACTCAATTTATTACATGCCACACTAGCCTCACCTCCTCTGACTCAGAGCAAGAACATTGTTGTCCAATGAACTTTACGAAAGCATTAGCCTATTGGGGGAGACATAAAATGGAATACAGAACTGACTTTTCTTTAGAGAAGGATCTCATGATGTGATTGGGATCTTGTATACCTTGTGCTCCCTCACAGTATTTTAAAGAGAAAGAGACCTTGTGAAATTCACAATGAACTAGAGAAATCTTTCCATTCAATTTTTTCTACTTTCAATTCTTAGTATGGTATCTGAACTCCAGGATGTGTTTTATTCCTGAACCCATGGAGAGAGTTTCTCTGGAATTTTGAGAGATAGTTTTGCTGGATATAACAATCTTGCTTCGTGCTCATTATCTTTCAGTTTTGGTATGTTATTCCAAGCCTGTCTGGCTTTTAGAATCTTAGTTGAGATCACAAGAAAGTCTAAATGGCCTACTTGTCAAAGTGACCTACCATTTTTTTCTTGTGGCTTTTAAAATTTTATCCTTGTCATGTATCTTAGACAGTGTAATTATAAATTGTATTGGAGGGAATCTTTTCCCATCTTCTCCTTGTGAAGATCTAAATGCCTCTTGACTTTGAATTTCCAACTTATTCCTAAATCTTGGAAAATTTTCTGCTAGGTTTTTATTGAAAGAGTTGTTCATTCCTCTAATTGGTGTTTTTGAGCTGCCTTTGATATTAGTAATTCCCACATTTGGTCTTAATATCAACCCAGATTTCTTGAATATGGAAACAGTTGCTTAACAGCTTTTCTTCATTGCCAACATTTTCAAGGTTAGATTTTTTTCTCTGAGGCCTGAAAATCTGTTTTCAGTGTGGTCTAAGATGTTGATGATGCTTTCAACTGAATTTTAAATCTGATGTATGGAGTCCATTTCCAGACATCCTATTTGGTTCTTTGCCAGAATCTTTCTTCCTGTATTGAAAAGTTGTTTTACTTCCTGTATTTTCTCCATTCATTCGTTCCTCATCTGTTCTTTTTGTTCACTGAAGATTTTAACTATGGGCTTTCTAAATTCTTCATCCAATATTTCCTCCACTAGTGTCAATAGGATGAGCTTTTGATGGGCTGGAAATTGTTTCTTGCTTTTTCATATTGTCTGTACTCCTTCCCATTTGCTCAGAATGATTTTCTCCTCCACATCTATGCAAGGGATTATTAGTGAGATTCTTCATCTCAAGTGCCCAGGCTGGGTGAACATCTAAGTAATGACACACCCACTCTATGGCCACCCTCTGTTCAGCCCAGTTTCCTCCATGGTCCCAATATTTTTACACATGTGGGGGTGTCTTCGAAGGCAAGTGAAAACTTGAAAAAATGGTTAGACATAGAGGTTTATATACCCTTTTAAAAAGGGTAAGAAATCATAGTAGATAAAGGTGGCAAATGCATGCAATGGAGAAAAGATAGGCTCTTCAACAATGGTGCTGGCAAAACAGGAAATCCATATGCAGTAAAATGGAATTAAGCTCCTATCTCTTACCCTGTACAAAACTCAACTCAAAATGGACCAAGGATCTAGGAATCAGATCTGAGACCCTTCATGAAAGAGAAGAAAATGAAGCCCCAAGTCTTCATCATGTTGACTTAGATCCAGTCTTCATTAACATGACTCTAAGAGCTCAAGAAATAAAAGCAAGAATCAATAAATGGGATGGATTCAAACTTAAAAGTGTTTTGTCATCAAAGGAAACAATCAATAATATGAAAAGAGAGCCTACAGAGGGGGAAAAATCTTTTCCACACATACTTAAGACAGAGCACTTATCTCCAAAATTTATAAAGAACTTAAAATACTTTACACCAAAGATACAGAAAATCCAATCAATGATTGGGCTAAGGAACTGGGCAGACACTTTACAGAAGAAGATATACAGGTGATCAACAAATATATGAGAAAGTGCTCATCATCTCTAGTAATTAGGGAAATGCAAATTAAAACCACTGTAAGATTTCATCTAAGTCCAATTAGAATGGCTATTATCAGGAATAAAAACAATAATATGTGTTGGTGTGGGTGTTGGGAAAAAGGCACACTCATACATTGCTGGTGGAGCTGCAAATTGGTGCAGCCACTCTGGAAAGCAGTGTGGATATTCCTCAGAAATCTTGGAATGAGCCCACCATTTGACTCAGCTATCCCACTCCTTGGATTATAAAGGACTTAAATGACTTAAAATCAGCAAAGTAGTAATGCAGCCATATCAATGTTCCTAGCTGCTCAGTTCACAATAGCTAGATAGTGGAACCAACTTTTATGCCCTTGAATTGATGAATGGATAAAGAAACTGTGGTATGTATATAATGGAATATTACTTAGCCATAAAGAAGAATAAAATTATGGAATTTGCTGGTAAATAGGTGGAGTTAGAGAATATCATTGTAAGTGAAATAAGCCAAGCCCCAAAATCAACGAGCAAATGTTTTCTCTAATAAGTGAATGATTACACATAACATGGAGTGGTAGAGGAGACAAGAAATGAAGGGGGGAACACTGGAAGGTGTAGAGGAAAATGGGATAGGAGGGGGTGGTGGAGGAAAAGATAGTAGAATGAGACAGACAGTATTACCCTATGTATATGTAAGATTACATGAATGATGTGAATCTACATTGTGTACATCCATAGAAATGAAAATTTGTACCACACTTGTGTACAAAAAATATGGAAAAATACTGTCATGTATAACTAACTATGAAAGATAGAAATAAAAAAAGTAAAAAAAAAAAAAAAAAAAAAAAAAGAAAAGGTAAGAAATCTTGGAAAAATGCCTGGAAGACAGACCTCAGATCTAGCTCCAAGAAGTAGTTGGTTGGCCATGGAGGCCCAAACACCCACTGAGCAAAGAATGAAGGAAGCTGGGCTTCTAGGGGCAGAGTAGATGTCAGGTCCAGGGGCAGTTGGATGGGTGAAAGTGGGTCTTTTGCCTTCTTTCAGTGAAGTTTGAATAGTTACTGTCAGTGGTTCCCAGGGGTTCAGCTGCTGTTATTGGTTGCCACTCAGCCAATTGCTACAAAGCAATACCCTCTAAGATAGGCTGAATACTAAGCTAGGTTGCAGTCCATCATGTAAGGATTGGGTATGGTGGTCCCCTAGGGACAAAATTAGTTAGACTTAACAAAAGTGTGGTTTCTTTGTGAACAAACCTGAGTTAAATTAATGTAGCATATTGAGAGGGCCAGAAACACAGTGATATTCATATAGGAATTTGGTGCATTTAAAAGGAACATTTCATATTGCTGAAAGAGTGAAAGAAGACTCTATAAATACTCTTGACTCGTTGAGTAAATTTGGCCTGATGATGGAGAGTGTTATTTATGGATGTCCATGATGCAAATAAGAGCAACATATAAAGAAGCCAAGTGGAAGACAAGGTAAAGTTGAATCCTACACACACAACTAAGCAGGAAGAGAGGACGTAAATGTAGACTTAATTAGAGGAAATGGAAAATGCTGTTAGATTTAAAATTGAAAAGTTGATGGCTGTAGTTCATCAGTGACTGTAGCATTAGAGGAAAGAGTCTTTTGTCTCTGACGGAATTCCCATATTGTAACTTAAAATCTGACTCTTAGATTGGTGTAGCATTTTCTTCAGGTCCCTTGTTAACCTTAGGAAACACGAGTTAAAACATCAGATGGCTTGTTACTACCACAGTGGGTTTTATCTCTGAACCAGTGTAGCAAGCTCCTACTTTGCATGAATAAAATAATGTAGCCCTTGGAGGCAAAGTTGCAACCCAGGAGCCCTGCACTGGAGGACAGGATGGAAAAGACCTCCACGGCCACCATGACCTTGCCCTTCGTGTTGTGGTAAAGAGGGAAGAAGGTGAGCCAGACACTGCAGAACACCAGCATGCTGAAGGTCAAGAACTTGGCTTCATTAAAAGTGTCAGGTAGGTTCCTGGCCAGGAAGACCACTGTGAAAGTCCCCAGTGCTAGGGAGCCCAGGTATCCCAGGACACTGTAGAAAGCAGTGAAAGCAGTGACTAAGCCCTTGTTACATGTGATGATGATGTGGCCATGTTCAGAGTGTGTATCTGTTTCCACAAAGGAGGAGAGGTCCCCAGCCAGACTCCATAGAGAGTCAGTTGGATCAGGGAGCAGCTGGGAATGATGAAGTTAGGTGCCCCTGACACCAGCAACTGACTCTTCCTTCTCCCTGGAGCAGTGACCTTGAAGGCCAGAATCACAGTGACAGTTTTTGCCAAGACAGTGGAAACTGCCACAGTGAACACCAGTCCAAATTTAGTCTGTTGGAGGATGAAGGTGGCTGTGGTGGGATGACCAATGAAGAGCAGGGAGCAGAGGAAGCATGGAAGGAGGGAGATGAGCATGATGAACTTAAGAGCCTGGTTGTTGGCCTTCACTATGGGAGTGTCTCTGTGCCTCACAAAGACCCCAAGAACAGCAGCAGTGATGACACAGAAGCACAAGGCAGTTCAAGTCAGAGCGATACCCAAGGGATCTTCATAAGCTAAGAAGGTCATTGCCTTGGAGAGGCAGTGATTCCTCTTATTGTTTGGGTTCTTGTGTGTTGGGCACTGGATACACTGCTCTGCATCTGGGAAAAAAGGAAAGTTTCAGTGTTTCTTTTTCACAAATTCCTCACTTTTTACTTATTATAGGAAGTTGTTATTTTTGTAATATCACTGTGAGTTCACACTGCCTGATGGAGAAGTTCCTCCATTCCTGACCTCATGAGGATATATACTCAATTGCAAACCAAATTCCCTCCTATGGAATCCTCTAAGGTTGTGGGCTGAAGTAACTCAACCTATCGTGGGTGGTGTCCCCACAATCTGGGTTCTTCCACCCTTCCTCACCTTCCTCTCCCTGTCCAGAATCTTCCTCCTGTTGAGCCCTGTTTTGTCACACTTACTTACTATTCACCCAAGATCGAGCTCCTAGTCACACCCAGATGGATACGCAAATTCGGAAGACCTTCTGATGCATCCTACTTCTGTGACTACCATAATTTCTTGTGGCTCTTTTTATAAATTTCCTCATTGGAAATGATCATTTTCTGTGAATATCTGTTTCAAATTTTCTCACGTCTCTTCCCATGGAGTCCTTTCTGGTTTAGGAAAATGTGTGATGAGTCCCAGGATGTCCAGTGTGGATGAGATTCCCTTTTACTTGGTTTCCTAGAAACCACTTTTCAAATACCATTTGCTAACTCAAAGCATTATTAGAGTGGCAGTTGTGATTAAGTAACCCAAAACTTGTATTTCAGAGGAGCATTAAGGAAAAGGAGTCAGGCACACCTGTGAAGTTGGTAGTTAAAGAGCATGTGCAATGTATAGGGCTAGGCCTTGCCCACTTGGGTTGAATTCTTTCTTGTGGGACTCACACATGGAAAATCCAATTTTCCTGGGGTATAATGAACAGTGTAAGAGGAAATGTGATTGGAGAAGGGAAAACTTAGCACTGAATCTTTACAAATTTACTTTGGAAAATCACGGAATTTTTAAATTTGATACTTATTTGACTTTTTGATATTAGTTTGTTTACCCATCACACAATATTCCCTTTCATCAGAAACCAATTATGATTAGCAGTAGACACACACTTTAAATAGAGTCCTCCCTTGGTTTTTTCCTGGTTTTCTCTGAGACCAAAGGTATAAAGCAATTTAACTGTATGTTTCTATGAGAATTTAAAAAATCTTCTTGTGTGTAAAAAAATACTGAAAAGAGATTGATTGAAATACTAGACTTTTGAATGGAAATATATTGCTGCTATGTATTGCTTTTATATTAATAAATATAGTAATGTAGTTACTGAAGAACAGGGCATATCTTTAAACCTTTCCATTCCTTTAAAATAGAGGGCATGACTGGGTACCCTCCTGTGTGGGGTGCCAGTGGTGGCATCCTGACCTGTGCCCTATGCTCCCTCTGCCTTGGCTCACACCTGCTCTCCCAGCAAGGATGTATCCTCCCCGGTGGGTTTATTCAAGGCCCTATCTGTGCTTCAGTTTTGTTTTATGTGTGGAACCAGCCACCAGTTCCCTGCTCCTGTCTCAATGATCTGCTTTAGGTTTTATAAGCAATAATCATGCAACTATTCTGAATTCCAAAGTAATTGATAGTGACTGTTTCTTACATTCCTTGAGAGTTTTCTTCCTCATCACATTGAACAGGGATCCTGGTGTCTGTCTCAGAAACAGGCTTGGCACACACAAGTGTGTACAAGTTGCATTACATGTACTGAGTCTTTGTGCCTTTTTTCTCTTTCTTATTTTACATGCTTATCTGGCATGTCAAATAAAAAAAAATTCAAACTGAGATTTTGTTATCTTACTTTCACCTGAAGACATGTATTGACTCTGCCAAGAGGTTGAAATCAAGGGATTCCCATTGCTAGGATGATTGCAGGTGAACAGATTTGTGGGGGTTCAAGTCATTATAATATGTATTATTCGTATCTTGAAAAATGGAAATATTTTAAAGTAAATCTACATTTTCTTTTTCCCCAAGAACATGTTTAATTTTGTTTAATTTTGATGTAAAGTTACCAAAATTGGTAATGCATATAGAATTTACCTTTGCGTATACTAGATTGTGTCTTGTTAGGACGCTATTACTTTATATTTTCACTTCTTACTTTCTTGTCCTAAGTCATATAATCTGACATTATGGCTATATTTACATGAAGTATGTGTACTTAGCACAAAATTGTTCAGAG
>JAJEJO010003204.1:141586-203375 GCA_020662805.1 Glaucomys volans | reverse complement strand
TTCTTATTGGGGTGAGATGAAATCTTAAGGTGGCTTTGATTTGCATTTCTTTTATTACTAGAGAAGTTGAACATTTTTTCATATATCTGTTGATTACTTGTAGATCCTCTTTTGTGTAGTGTCTGTTCATTTCCTTAGCCTATTTATTGATTGGGTTATTTGTATTCTTGGGGTAAAGTTTTTTGAGTTCTTTGTAGATTCTGAATTTCTCAGCAAAGGAAACAATCAGCAATGTGAAGAGAGATCTGACAGAGTGGGAGAAAATCTTTGTCACACACACTTCAGATAGAGCACTCATTTCCAGGGCCTAGTGATTTTTTAAAATGATACCATAAAGGTTTTAAATAATCTATTTTATGAAATGAAGGAATATAATTTTTGTGTACTATGTGACTTTTTCATCTGTAAAAAATTACTAAATTTGGTATTACCTTTCAATATTTGATTATTTCATCTGGTAGAAAAGGAGAAAGTTCCTTTTAATTAATTAGTTGTTTTCAAAAGTGTTTTTGTACATGTGTACATTTTCAATTTCATATGAATTTTATGAATTCAATTTTAAGAATTCAATTTTATGAATTTTATGACTCACTTATGAGTTTGGGACTGCATTACAATTATAGGTAAACCTCAGGATAGAGGACTTTGATAATTGAATAATTCCACATAGAAACATGACTTTTATATCAAATGTAATTCGTTGTTGTAGGGAGGGGCAAGATCTGGCCAGCAACTTGATTGATAAGCTACTATTGCCTCAGCTAATGATGATAGAACTTATGAGTGTAATGGTAGTCTGCCAAGCTCCAAAATAAGAGGATCAACTAAAAATTTTATTTTCATCTAAATAAAGTCTAAATGTCATTTAAGCTTGTCAAATATAGCCAGAGGGTATGACCAACCTTAGACTGGGGCCTGATGGGGCCCTCATTCCTGATGGGACCAGTCTTCCTCCCAGAGCTCCATGCATCATGTGCACTTGCCTCTAAAGTGGGTGCCACAGGACATTCACCTGGTCTTCCTGCTCCAAATGGGTCAGTCTCTTGGCCAGTAAATTGGTAAGGGTAGGAAAGAAAGAAAAGTAAAAGAAAGAAAGAGAGAGAGACCGGTAGCACATGTGAGTGACAGATATGCTACCACTGGGGAGAAGCTGAGCAGAGAGGAGAGAAGAAACAGCAGTTTTTGTTTCCCTGGCTGTCCCTACCCTGGGTTTGGAAGGAGGGGGGAAGAAAGGAAACTGTATTAGAAGGTTTCACAGAGAAGCAGAATGAATACAATATTTACATATGTATAGAGTTTTATTTTATTTTTTTAAAATATTCTATGCGTATTTTCAACTTTTTGTACTTTTTTTTTTTTTTTTGTGGTGCTGGGGATTGAACCCAGGGCCTTGTGCTTGCAAGGCAAGCGCTCTACCAACTGAGCTATATCCCCAGCCCTGTATAGAGTTTTATTTTAAAGAATTGGCTCATGAGATTTTAGAGGTTGGCAAGTCCAAAATCTGAAGGGCAGACCGGCAGGCTCGAGACCCAGGGAAGAGTCACTGTTGGAGTTTGAAGACAGTCTGAAGGCAGAATTTCTCAAGAGATCTGCATCTGTTTTCCTTTAAGGCCTTCAATTAACTGGATGAAGCCCACCCAGATTATGGAAAGGAAACTCCTTTAATTGATGGCTACTGATTTGCATGTTAATCTCATCTCAATAAAATCTTTACAGCAATATTTAGACTAATGTTTGATCAAATATCTGTGTAGGGTAGCTATGTTAGTTAGCTTTCCATCATTAAAACAAAATACATTAAGTAATCGACTTATAAGAGATAGCATATATTTGTGGGCTACAGTTCTGGAGATTCCAGTCCATGATCACTCATCCTGTTGTTATGGGCCTGTGGCAAGACAGTGCATTATGGTGGGAGTGTGTGGCAGATTAAAACCACTCACCTCAGGCTAACAAGCAAAGGAGAGGGAGGACTAGGTTCCACAATCCCCTCCAAGGAAACACCTCCAATGACCTAAAGACCGTCCCACCTTTTAAAGTTTCCATCACCTCAACGATGACACCAAGGGAAACAAGCTTTTAACATATGGAAATTTGGGGGGCATTCAAGATCTCACAATATTATGTTTTTTGGGGAAATAAAAGCAGCCCCCCAACTTATTGAGCAAAGTTGTCCTTTTATTTTGATGAGAGTCAAAAATTATTTTCTGTGATCCCCTGTTTGTAATGACAAGTATATATGTACATAAGAATAAAATATAAGACCTAACATTCTATAACATTTTATGATTTTTTCATATATAACATCTCCTTTAATTTTTAAGGTAATTGTAGAAATTCCTTATTAGTCCTATTTTTCACATGGTGAAACCAAGACACCCCAGTTCAAATTGTGCCCTCATGGGGGCATCCAAAGCCAGTAAGTTTATGGTCTTTTTCTATGCTACATTTTCTCTCCTTTGTACATGACTCCTTTTTTTCATTATTAAAAGTAAACAGGTTTTCTAAGGAATCTCCACACTGCTTTCTAGAGTGGCTGCACCAACTTGCACTCCCACCAGCAATGTATGAGTGTACCCTTTTCCCCACATCCTCGCCAACACCTGTTGTTGCCTGTGTTCTTGATAAAAGACATTCTAATTGGGGTAAGATGAAATCTTAAGGTGGTTTTAATTTGCATTTCTCTTATAACGAGTGATGTTGAACATTTTTTCATAAATCTGTTGATTGCTTGTAGATCTTCCTCTGTAAAGTGTCTGTTCATTTCCTTGGCCCATTTATTGATTGGGTTATTAGTGTTCTTGGTGTAAAGATTTTTGTGGAGATTCCTTAGAAAACTTGGAATGGATCCACCATTTGACCCAGCTATCCCACTCCTTGGCCTATATCCAAAGGACTTAAAATCAGATTGCTACAGTGATGCAGCCACATCAATGTTCATAGCTGCTCAATTCACAATAGCTAGATTATGGAATCAACCTAGATGCCCTTCAATAGATGAATGGATAAAGAAACTGTGGTATATATACACAATGGAATATTACTCAGCCATAAAGAAGAATAAAATTATGGCATTTGTAGGTAAATGGATGATGTTGGAGACTGTTATGCTAAGTGAGATCAGCCAATCCCAAAAATCCAAACCTGTGTACATGCATGAACGCACAGATGGTGTGACTCTACTTTGTGTACAACCAGTGAAACAATAACTGTACTTCATTTGTGCTCAATGAATCAATAAGTAAATAAAAAAAAAAAGTAAACAGGTGTGGTTCTTTGGAAGCAAGTCCTATGCTCATCTGAAAATAAAAGATCCCAAAGTGCCTTTTGCCAAAGATACCTATAAAGAAATGACACAAGATGCAACTACCCACTTCTGAGTATATATTCAGAGGAATGAAGTCAGTATACAAATGAGATGCCTGCCCATGCTCACGTTTACTGCAGTACTATTCACAACAGATATGAAATAAGCCCAGGTGGCCACCAACATGTGAATGGATAAAGAAATTAGAGTACAATACACAGTGAAGTGTTTTACGCAGTTATAAAAAAAATAAAATCCTAACATTTTCAACTACATAGATAGAACTGGTAGACACCAAGTTAAGTGAAATAAGCCAGACATAGAAACACAAGCATTGCATGTTCTTTCTCATACAAGAAAACTAAAAAATAGAGTCACCCAAAAAGTAGAATAGGAATTGTTAGAAACTATTACTAGGAAGGGGGCCAAGGGTTGGAGATAAAGAGGAAGAAGGGTGGCTGGATATGATCAATGTATGCTGTAGACATGTATGAAAATATCACACTGAGTCCAATTTGTAAGTAAAATTAACATATTTTTTTAAGAAGGGAAATGTCTAAGTCTGGTGGAGGATTGGCTTTCCTTCAAGGAGGGTGGATTCTTCCTCAGGTCTCTGGAATTTGCTTTTCTTTTCACAAAGGGCTTCATTTTCACATGGTCTACAAATACAAAATGCGTGTGTGGCAAATGGGGATTTCCTTATTTTGAAAAGAAATAGGAGTGAAAATCAGCGTTCTCTGGCTTCCCAAAACATTCCAGGGCCTGGAGACAGGTTTGTTTTAGTTTTAGCTTTTGTTTTGGCTTTTTTGGCACCAGGGATTGAACCCAGGGGTTATGACCACTGAGTCACATTCCAACCATTTTTTAATTTTTAATTTGAGACAGGGTCTCACTAAATTGCTTAGGGACTTGCTAAATTACTTGTGCTGGTTTTGAAGTTGTGATCCTCCTGAGCAACTAGGATTATAGGCCTGTGTCACTGTGCCCAGTCCTCAAACTGAAGTTGTACATTATCTTGGCATTAAAAATCCTTAGACAAATGTGGCTGGACAGAAGGAGACAAAACCAAAAACTGGGTTGAAGAAATGTCAGTGAAAAAACTGACCTTGCAGAGTGCATACATTTGGATAAGAGATGACAAGGGCAGGTGTTGGTGCAGACCAGTCAGAGCAGCAAGGACAGAACTGGGACTGCCATTTGATGACTGCAGATGACAGCACATTGACGAAAGATGTAACTTCATCAGAGAAAGACGATTTTATTGAGGTTATTACTCACAGTTGATAAATGATGGAAGTTGTTTAACTCAGAAAGGATGGTTGCATATAAAAAATGATGTCCCAAATTGGAAAATAAATCATTAGATAAAGAAACTTCATATATGCTGATTTAAAGAAAAAGATGTTGGTTCCCATCAAAATGAAAAGAAGACTTAGCCAATAAATCGAGAGGATGATTTTTTTCTGTAAACATTATTTTGTATCACCAATTTATTTTAGTAAGAATTTCAAATTCAGAAAATAAATAAATAAAAATCTAAATCAGGCAAATCACAGGGAAAAGAAAAAATAAGGATGGTAAAAATTAACCGAAACCATAAAGATATAAACTAGTACCCAAATGGTCCACTTTAATCCTAGGCACTTTTCTAAAGCTCAAAACAAAACAAAACAAAAACAGATCCAGAGAATCTAGCAGTGTCAGAGGGAATTTTCATTGCTCATATGATTCAAAGACTTCTTGAGACCCAAAGATGCAGATCTCTGACTCTGAGATCTGGTAATTCTCTGATAGTTTCAATGCAAAGGGTATAATATGAGCAAATCATGTCTTAGGCTTGGCTGACAATACACCCACCTTTGTCTAATCATTTCATCTATTAAGAGAAAGCAATCAAAAAAGACATAGATAAATAACGGTGATGCGAGCATAAGTCTTCACAAGATACCCACACAGTGGTCTCTGAAGTTCACAGAGAGTGAGAGCTCAAAGGAATCGGGGTCCCAGGACCAGAGGCTTGCCAGTGCACCTGCACATGGGTGGTGAGAGAAGGATGACTTTGCCACACGGAGCTGAGAACCGGGGTTTATCCTCAGAGCCTGCACCAAAGGTGCTATCTCCGTTTCTTTAGTGCCTTATTCCTTGCTGTGCCTTTGGGCCTCTATGGAATTTCTATGCAGCTGTCTTGGCTACTTCTCTGATACAAACACTCAGAATATCAGTCTGAAATTCTGTAGAGTGTTTCCACCTTATTCTCAGCAGGATTAATGCCCCTTCTTGAACTTCCATCTCCTCAAAGCTTTGCAAAATTGGAATTGATTGTGGAGAAACTAGAAATACTTCAGTCTATGTTTCAAATCCCAATATAACCTAAGTAATGGAATTGCATGCTTTTCTCATTGAATGTTCAAATAACTTAGTGATGGTTCTGAATTGTCTCCTGCTGGCTTCCCAATTTAATAGATGGAATGCTCTCAAAGATCATTGTCTTTAGACTAAGGAAGTCTCAGTAATATATGTTCTAATTCCTCAGCCTGAGCTATTGGAATGGCTTCCCAAAACTTATCTTCATTCTCCTTTCACCCATTCTATGTTGGGCGGCATGTCTGACTATATTTCTGATGCTGGGCTCAGTTCCATTCATCTCACAACCCTGATCAAAACATTATAATGTCTTATTTTCCTTCAATATGTCTTAAATCCCCATCCTCACTCTAATCTACTCTTTCCCAGCACAGTGCCATCGTTCACACTGCTCCCCAAATCTATTCCATCCTTTGTGATTTCCCACAGTACCCTTTTGTCCTAAAACTCCATGATAACAGGAAAAAAATGCTCTTTGCAGAATTTATCGACCTCAAGTTATCAGAAATTTATCTTGAGAGTCAATATACCCTTCTCCAAATTTGAGAGAAAACAGCATTGGTAATGAATTTAATGGCCCTGAAATTACAATATCTCCTCCAGTCTCATAATTCCACAGTTCTGTTACTATGACAACCTACATCGCAATGAAGTGAATTTATTTAGAGGCCAAGAGGGAAACTTCAGTATTTTCATATCTTTTGCTATCCCATACTTTACAGGTCACTGTCAGATCTCTCTTTTCCTTATGACATACATCAAATTCCTAAGTTATGTAGATTTTATATAAAAAACTCCTGAAAATACACATTCTCTAAGCACCCTTGTTGTATGAATAAAACCAGTCATAGAATCAAATTCCTTCAGACCTTCTTCTAGAGACAAACATTATGCATTATAAAATGCTCCCACTGTGAAGATGATTCTATAAACTAAGGTGTTTGGCCCCAGAATATTCCTGGTTTGAGGACAAGGAAGGTCTATATACCATTATCGTTAGCCTCTGCATCTGGCATATTTCACTCCAATATTGTTGAACATTTCCCATTACTTTGCCATCCGCCTTGACCATTGTGCTTCAAGGCACATCTCAAACATCCCCTTTGTGTGAACTGCTTTCCAGAGTAAGCACAGAACTCAAGACTAGGGAACCAACTAGGGCTGGCCTGGGAAAAATATGCTTACAGTCACCTAGTCCTGAACCTGCCAGACTGCCTGTGATCAGCTCCACAGTGTTGTAACCAAAAAAATCTGACAAGAACAATTTAGAGGAGGAAAAGGTCACTCTGTCTCATGGTATCAGAGGTTTCAGCCCATGGTCAGCTTACTCCGTAGCTCTGGGCTAGAGGTGAAGCAGAGCATCATGAAGAAGAGCACAGGAGTGGAAAGTGGCTCAAGAGATGGCCCCAGGAAGCATGAAGAAAGAGACAGAGGAGGGGACTGCAGGGAAGCTGAAATCATCCAGGGCACACTTCCAGTGGCCCACCTCATCTAGCCATGCCCCACCAGAGTTACCACCCAGAACAGTCGTCCTTTCAAATCAGGAGGACGGATTTGGTTATGGCTCTCATAATTTAATCTTTTCTTTCGCCTATGAAGACTCCTGCATTGACAGAGGAGATTTTAAGGGACACCTCATATGCAAACCACAACAAATCCAACATCCTATGTGAGGAGTGCAATGTGATCAGGCTCCTATTACTGGGGATCCAGTCATATTGAAAGAATGATTTTGGCTAGACAGGTGAAAGGGGTACATGGAGTCAACTGTAATGGTACCAGCAGGAGAGAAGACAGCCTCAGGAAAGTCATTCCTTAAGGATCTGGTGCTATTCTCCTGTTCTGCAGAGTCATTTAATGCTCTGGTGACGCTAAGGAGGAACTGAGCAGTTGTAGGTGATATTCTTTAGATGTACTCTGTGATTCTCTCTGGTCCTCTTAACTCACACAATGTTCGAAATCTCATGTCACTTCATTGTTATCTCTCTGGGGCATTGGTAATGTTCAATTTTTATTAGATGCATTGTGTGGTGTTCTTTCATCCTTAATTTGTCGGACTCACCTGGGCATGGAGAACAGACCACTCCATCTTTGCCTTCATAAACATCAAGTGTAGGACCTTGTCCTTGATGTGTGACATAAAATTGTTTTTTTTTTTTAACTTGAGTTCATGTAATAAGGTTTCTATTAATAGATATTGCACATTCAAATAACTTTAGGTCTGACCATACATCTCAGTGATAGAGCATTTGCCTAGTACGCACAAGGCCCCGGGTTTGATCCCCAGCAAACAAAAACAAATGAAACTGTGAAACTCTTTAGAAGAAGTTTGATGATCTTACATGATAAAGTATTTGAAAGGATGGATCAGAGATGGTCCTTACTGAACCCCAATTGGTAAGTTAGAGAGATAAAAGAGAATACTGATACCTGCCATTTTGATATTTTATAACATTACAATTTAAAGCTCAACATTCAATATTTTTTCCATGTATAATACACTGTAATCATTGACCATTGCTCTTGAGTTTTGGCAATGAATTCTGAACTTTAAGACACTATTATATATAATTTTGTCTCATTGAGCTTCAGCTTCTAGCACAAAGCATCTATTAAGTATAAAATATTTTGTTTCAAAAAATATCGAAAACATTGATAACTGAACACCAGTTCTTAACTTTATTATCAACCAGAACTGGATCTCTCCAACCCTTAGTTCTAAAAGATCAGAATAGTTCTATCTGATTTATATTTACATTAGGTAGGTATTGCTGTGCGACAAATCATCCCTAAAGTTAGTGACTTAAAAATAGTCATTAGTTCAGAGTCCCCCTGTGTTACCATCTGTATATGACTTAACTGCATTCTACAACCCAAAGCCTTTCACAGGGCCACCGTGAAGGTGTCAGCTGGGACAGCAGTCTCACCTAAAGATTTGACTGAGCAGGACTCCACTTCAAAACTCAGTCATGTAGCTATTGGAAAGATTCAGTTCCTTCCAGGTTGTTGGGCTGAGGGTCTCCATTTCTTGCTGTTAATTGGCAAGGTTAAGGTCACCCTCAGTTACTTTCCATATGGCCACTTCATAGGGAATTTCATGACACAGAAGTTGGTTTCTCTCAGCTTCCCTCAGAGTGAACAGGAGAGCAAGGGAGAGTGCCCTAAGTAGGAGCTATACTCTTTTTGTAACTGGATCCACCATTGACCCAGCTATCCCACTCCTTGGCCTATACCCAAAGGACTTAAAATCAGATTACTACAGCGATGCAATCACATCAATGTTCACAGCTGCTCAATTCACAATGGCTAGATTGTGGAACCTAACTAGGTGCGCTTCAGTAGATGAATGGATAAAGAAACTGTGGTATACATACACAATGGAATAGTACTCAGCCATAAAGAAGAAAAAATCATGGCATTTGCAGGTAGGTGGATGAAGTTGGAAAAGGTCATACTAAGTGAGATTAGCCAATCCAAAAAAACCAAAGGTCAAATGATCTCCCTGATAAGTGGATGATGATACATAATGAGAGGTGGGAGGGAGGCGAGAATGGAGGAAGAATGGATTGCATAGAGGAATAAGAGGGATAGGATTGGGTTGGGGGGCAAGAATAATAACAGAATGAAATAAACATCATTACCCTATGTACATGTATGATTACACAAATGGTGTGTCTCTACTTTATGTTCAACCAGAGAAACACAGCTGTACTCCATTTGTGTATAATGAATAAAAAAAAAATCCACTAGACCCCATGGAAAGTATAATAATTTTAAAAAGTGAGTTGTGTGAGAAGAGCTTAACAGTGTGAGTATGGGTCTGATTATTGAAGACCTCCTCAGAAGCAATCATTGACCCTGAATTTGTTTGGAGTGTAACAAGAAAACATTGGAAGGTTTGAAGCATAACATAAATAAAACCTGGTTTATATATTTAAGAAGATTGTCATATGAAGAATTGATTTTAGGGTGTTGATAAAAGTTAAGAAGGTGGTAAAAAGACAGTAACCTTGGCAATGATGCTGCTGGCCTCAGTTGAATTGATGGATGTATTGGAAATCAAGATGAGGGTATTCATTGAGGGGTAAAGCATGAAAAGAAAGGGGGTTTCAAAGACATCGCAATATGCCCCATTAACATGCTTTTACTTTCTCTGGTTAAAGTTACCTGCAGTCAACTGAGATCCAAAGATATTAAATATAAAATTCCAGAAATAAAAGAAGTTCATAAGTTTAATTTCCATGCTGTTCTGAGGAGTGTGATGAAACCTTGACATTCCACTCCATCCTGCCCAGGAAGGGTCCAGCACATCCACTCTTCATACACTACCTGTTAGTCACATAGTAACCCTCTCAGTTACAAGGGGAACTCAGAGGTATCACATTTCTTGAGTTTAAGTAAACATTGTTTAATGGCCCCAATGCACAAGAGTAGTGATGGCATCAATTCTGATACACTAAAAAGAATCTTCAATTGCTTTTTAAGTGAAAAGATTGAAGTTCTTCATTTAATAAGGAAAGAGACAGTCATATGCTGAGGTTGCTAAACTATGTCATCAACTGTCATTAATTTGCTACTGTGCCTACTTTATAAATTACACATCATTGTAGGTATGTATGCAGAGGAAAAATCATGGTCTTTGCAGGGTTCAGTCCTATCAGAAGTTCCAGCCATCCAATTGGGGTTTTTATTTATTTTTGGAAAAAGGAAACAGAAGTTTTATTGCTTTGCTAGCAAAGGAGAAACCCAGGGGAATCCTGTCCCAGAGGCTGTGATTCTGCCCATCAGCAGGAACAGGAGGCTTTTAAAGAGGTTCCCAAAGGTTACATTTCATGTGTTCTCAATTGGGGCTGTAATTCACTTGTTAATTTGTGAGATAGTCCTTTCTGAGATCTTCTGGTGTGATCCCCAAAGTTGGGATTACTTCATTCCTGTGGTGGGTGAGTGCTCAAGGCAGATTACTCTCTCTAGGATGGGAAAGAAAGGCAATTCTGTTTTCCCTGAGATTAGGGAGGAGAGATTAGGGAAGAGCAGGGAGAGAGGAAGAGAAAGAACATGTCCATTTAAAAAATAAGTTTCAGTGGCTGAGCAGGGCTGTATTCAAAGCATAAAGTGGACCACTGTTAGATTCCCCCACTGTCAATTTCTATATTCTACATTTCTACATCCACATGTAGGGAAAAATGGGTGACAGTATCTCCAAGCTGCTTCCTGTTGAAAGAGAATGAAGTTGAGGGAAGTAACCCCAAATCCTTGTTTTCTATGGGGATGTATGGTCAGTTAAGGGTACTCAGCATCAGGGCCGTCCAGAGGTCCACAGTAGCAGATGGCAGGTGATTGGACAAGGCATACATAGGGCAGGGGTCATGCTGAGACAACAATAAACAAGACACAAAGCTTGACTTTTTTCATAAACAATTAGAACAAAAGCAATGAGTATTTAAGCCTGTCTCTAAAAACCATGAAGACAGTAACATAATCAAATCAGTGAACAACAGATGGAGTTTATCAATGTAGGAATTTAGGAAACTGTAAGTCTAGGAGGTTAGGCTCAAATTAACTCAGTACAAACTTGGGACTCTCCAGTCCTTTGTGATCCCACATAAGATCCCTTTCTTTATAGACTCCAGCTTTATTTACTTTTGGTAGGGCTGCCACAAGTGTACATCTTAAGTTTTATTAAAAAATGATTTTTCCTTTTAAATGTCCATGTAGGATTGTGCTAGGGTTATATACTCTCCTGCCAGATGTTTAGGACCAAGTTGGTCAAAACTGACCTTGCTCCTATCTAAAGAGTCAGCTGAGATTCCTTAGAGATTACTTGGGGATGTGTGTGAAGACTCTTGGCTTCTTTAGCTTTCCTCTACCTGGGGTGCCATCTGCCAGGATGGGTCAGGGTCCTGTTGACCATTCACAACTTCTCTTGGAAGAATCAGGGACATTTCCCTCTCCAATTACCCTCTCCTTTGCAGAATGTGAACTGGTTAGCTTTCTGTTCTCTAGGGTCCCCTCAAGCTCCCTGATTGGCAGATCAGGTGACTCACCAGAGCAGCAGGGCCCAGAGAAGAGTCCCATTCTCTGTGTCCTGGCTGACAATGGAGGGCAAGGGTCAAAATGTTGGCTGCTTTTTCCTTGGCCCTTTTACTTCCTTGACTTTGGGGTCAGTATTAGTACTGCAAATCACAATTATATCCTATCTGTCCTGTAGGTGATAGCTTATTATTTCACATTAACTTAGGTTGTTTTATTAGAAGCAGCCCCTCTACAAGACACTAACAGACAACAGCTACAAAGTTTACAAGGAAAATACAAAATGAAATTAACAGAGAAAAAACATACTCAGTTTGTGTAATAACTGTGAGCCAAGTAAAATAATTTTTATAATCTTAAAACTTTACTTATAATCTTAAACCTTATCTTCTCAGCTTGAAAGTGGGACTCCTTGGAGATCCAGACCTGCCCAAGAAAGCTGGAGTGAGGACTGCTGTCAGGTCCCATTTGGGGTGCCAAATTTGTTGCCAAAAACTCAGTCTTTGTCCCGAATGCCAATCCAATATCAAGGATGTGGTTTTGAGAAAAAGAAAAAAAAGGTTAATTGTTTTGTTAGCAAAGGAGAAACAAGGGGGACTCCTGTCCCAGAGGCTATGATTCTCCAGCTGGGATCTTGAAATGTACCCTCCATGCATAGGGATCTACCATACTATATTTCTAGGTTAAAAAACTAGGTGGATTATTATACTATTCACTAAGATGAGCATGATCCAGGAAAAGAGAGAAACTGAGAGATCAATATTGTACCCATTAAGAGAACTCTTTAAAACTATTAAGGTAACATTGGCTATGCTGTACTGGAACACGGAAGAGAGGAATGGGCCATAAGTATAAGATGGGGTATATCAACCTGAAAAAAACATTGACAACTCCTTGTTGATAATGGAAGAAATGAAAATAAGAGGGCACAAACCCCAGATCCAGAAAAATCTCCCCATTTATGATTATGTAAAGATGGAAATATCAACAAAGAAAACTGAGAAGAAATAGTTTTTGTGTTAGAGGGACACCAGGAGAGGTAAGGATAATGGAAGACAAGAAAGTGTTTCTATACATAAAGAGTGGTTGAGTATATTATATGCTGCTATGTTATCAACCAAGATTAGGATTGACAGGTTCTTTACATCTGGCAACATGGAGGTCATTGATGGCTCAGATTGGAGCAGCCTGCAGTGGTCAAAGAGTAATTAGAAGTTAAGAAAAGTACAACCATTCTTCGTGGGTAATGAATGAATGAATGGAAAGCAAGTAAATAAATAAATAAACATAAAAACATGAAAAAGAGATAGCAGCTAAGGAAGTGTGGATGGTAAAGTTTGTTTGCATTTTGAGTTTGATTTTAATGTAAAATGGAAGGTGTAAGTAGATAAATGACGAAGGGAAGACCTTGACAATGCACAAGCAATGAGATTCAGGGTGCAAGTGTGGTAGGCCTGTGATGGGAGCAGGAATATTGCTCTACATTAAAATAAGAAAGAATACATGATGAATATTTGGACCTATTTTCTCTTCTATTAGGTGCAGGGTCTCTGGTCTAATTTCTAGGTCCTTGATCCATTTTGAGTTGAGTTTTGTGCAGGGTGAGAGATAGGGGTTTAGTTTCATTTTCCTGCATGTGGATTTCCAGTTTTCCCAGCACCATTTGTTGAAGAGGCTGTCTTTTCTCCATTGCATGTTTTTTTTTCCTTTGTCAAGTATGAGATACCTGTATTTATTTGGGTTTGTCTCTGTGTCCTCTATTCTGTACCAGTGATCTACCTGTCTATATTGGTGTCAATACCATGCTGTTTTTGTTACTATTGCTCTGTAGTATATTTGAAGGTCTGGTATTGTGATACCCCCTCCTTCGATCTTCTTGCTAAGAATTGCTTTAGCTATTCTGGGTCTTTTACTCCTCCAAATGAATTTCATGATTGCTTGCTCTATTTCTATGAGGTCCATCAGTGGGATTTTAATTGGAATTGCATTGAATTTGTATAATGCTTTTGATAGTATGGCCATTTTGACAATATTAATTCTGCCTATCCAAGAACATGGGAGATATGTCCATCTTCTCAGATTTTCTTTAATTTCTTTCTTTAGTGTTCTATAATTCTCATTGTAGAGGTCTTTCACTTCTTTTGTTAGATTGATTCCCAAGTATTTTATTTTTCTTGAGGCTATTGTGAATGGCATAGTTTTCCTAATTTCTCTCTCAGAGGATGCATCACTTATGAATAAAAATGCATTAGATTTATGAGCATTAATTTCATATCCTGCTACTTTACTGAATTCATTTATGAGTTCCAGAAGTTTTCCAGTGGAATTTTTAGGGTCTTCTAAATAGAGAATCATGTCATCAGCAAGTAGGGATAGTTTGAGCTCTTCTTTTCCTATTCATATTCCTCTCGTAAGAAATAAAAGCAGGAATCAATGATTGGGATAGAGTCAAACTAAAAAGCTTTTCCTCAGCAAAGGAAACAATCAGCAATGTGAAGAGAGAGCCTTCAGAGTGGGAGAAAATCTTTGCTAAACACACTTCAGATAGAGCACTAATCTCCAGAATCTACAAAGTACACAAAAATCTTTACACCAAGAACACTAATAACCAAATCAATAAATGGGCCAAGGAAATGAACAGACACTTTACAGAAGAAGATCTACAAACAATCAACAGATTTATGAAAAAATGTTCAACATCACTAGTTTTAAGAGAAATGCAAATCAAAACCACCTTAGGATTCCATCTTACCCCAATTAGAATGTCTTTTATTAAGAATACAGGCAACAACAGGTGTTGGCGAGGATGTGGGGAAAAGGGTACACTCATACATTGCTGGTGGGAGTGCAAGTTGGTGCAGTCACTCTGGAAAGCAGTGTGGAGATTCCTTAGAAAACTTGGAATGGATCCACCATTTGACCCTGCTATCCCACTCCTTGGCCTATACCCAAAGGACTTAAAATCAGATTGCCTCAGTGATGCAGGCACATCAATGTTTATAGCTGCTCAATTCACAATAGCTAGATTGTGGAACCAACCTAGATGCCCTTCAATAGATGAATGGATAAAGAAACTGTGGTATATATACACAATGGAATATTACTCAGCCATAAAGAAGAATAAAATTATGGCATTTGTAGGTAAATGGGTGATGTTGGAGACTGTCATGCTAGGGAAGATTAGCCAATCCCAAAAATCCAAAGGCCAAATGATCTCTGATAAGTGAATGATGATGCATAATGTGGGGTGGAAGGAAGGCAGGAATGGAGGAAGGATAGATAGCAGAGAGGGAAGGGAGGGGTAGGGTTGGGGTGGGGGGTGCGATAGACATCATTGCCCTGTGTACATGTATGAATTCATAGATGGTGTGACTCTACTTTGTGTACAACCAGAGAAACTACAGCTGTACTCCATATGTGTTCAATGGATCAAAATTAAATGAATTTAAAAAAAAAGAATACAAGTTCAATGTAGGTAAGATGGCATGTATTGAAGAATTTTAGAGAGTAAAGAAATGACAATTTCACTCTATTTGTGTTCAAGGAATCAATAAGTAAATTTAAAAAAAGAAATGACAGTTTCAATACTGCTGTATTTCATGAAGTAGGAAGAAGTATCATGGCTAATATATATGGCTGAGCTGGTCATGCACAACACACCTACAGACATGTGATGAGCACCTCCTGATGTTCTGCAGTGCACAACGTGTCCTGTAATCCTCCCTGAATAAGATCATCAGCTAAAAACTAAAAGTATATCTAGAATTTGTAACAATAGAGTTCAGGCTTCTATAACTCAGGCTTAAGGTAATGCTTATACACAAGAAGACTGACCCCTCTGGTGTCTTCAATTCCTTCACAAACTCCAGGAAAAGTTGAGGCTAACATGCAGATGGCAGAATTAAGAGGACAGAGTAATATCAGTAGGATATTGGAATAGGAACTTTCTTCTGTTATCCTCCCATAGAAGCATTAATTTTGACAACTGCACATGAGAGCAACTTAGTGAGGCCCCAAGAGTTCAACAGAGAAGTTTCAGCACACCTTTGGAGCAAAAATAATGGAGAATGAATGCATCGAAAATGATAAGAACAGTTTTATTTTACACGCATCACTCCTCCCCCAAAGTGGCAAAACTCAATTCCAAGAAAGACCTCCTAGGTCCATGATTCCTCCCATTGAGGAAAGTGAGAACATGGTGAATGAGTGCCTAGCTTCCCTAGAATTGCACAATATTGACCAAGAGACCCACTTGCTCTCAGCCCACATAGACTGTTCAGGTTGTTGGAATGATTGAGTGACTGGAAAAGATTCACAGTAGGAAAGAGCAGTCGGGATGCTACTAACTGCTCTGTGACTTCATTGGGAAGCCCATAACACATCATCTGTTGACCCTGCCACTGGCACATAGAAACTCCAAAGGCTGCATACACTCATATCCCTCAGACTAGCTTCCCAAGTATGTTTCTGTAGATAGAATATGCAAGCATTTCATGAAGAGAGCTGGCTCAGCTATGCAGGAGTGGGAAAAGGTACACAAATGTGGGCATTGCAGGGCACCATGAATGGAAGCTCTGAGCAGCCCATTCTGGCTAGGCAGAATCAAGAGGAGGCATATCATCTTAAATATTTCTGATTTTAAACATTCTATCCAAAAAGGCATCAGAAGGGTAGAGTGGGTAAACTCATAAAAGAGGTCTGAGAGAACATCAGAATTCTAAATTGGTCTGGTGGGTGAAGGTGTTTCAAGGCAGTGTAGACTAGTGGAGGTGACTGCTTCCTGAAATGCTAGGACAACAATATAAGACTACAAGAGACAGCAAAACTCAAGGACACATCACACTGCCAAAGGAACATAATATTCAGGCAATTAACAGCAAGGAAATGGAGATTTACAAATTGCTTGACCCCCCAAAAAGATAAATGAAAAATAACTGTTTGGTGATCTATGAGAGAATACATAGGAAACTCAGTGAAATAGGAAAAACAGTACAAGAGCAAAGCAAAACTCTTATAGAGAAATAAAAATTATAAAGCAAAGAACTGAAAAGAAGCTATCAAATATGGTGAATGGAATCATGCACAACCTAGAAACGAAAAGTTGTACCCCATTTGTGTACAATGAATCAAAATGCAGTCTGTAAAAATAAAAAAAATGATAAATGCAATAGATAGCATGTGATACTGAAGCAGAAGAAAGTCTCTGGACTTGAAGATAGGCCATTTGAAAATATTGTCAAAAGTGGTGACTAGTGAATGAAAAGGGAAAAAGAAAACTTATGGTATTTATGGAACTCCATCAAGAGATGTTCCACATGAAAAAGAAAATGAGTTGTTTCTTGAAAAGATTTTCAAAATTTGGTAAATCTTTTATTAGACTAAAGGAAGAAGAAGACTCAAAATCAGAAATGAAAGATTTAAAAACAGATGCCACAGAAATGAAAAAGATCATAAGAATCTATAATGCCAGACATAGAAAGACAAATATTTCATGATCTTACTTACATGTGGAATCTAAAAATGTCAGATTCATAGAAACAGAGTAATGCATTGAAGATGGTAGAAAAACAGCTTTATTTAACATGCCATGGTGGCATAGCCCAAAGCCAAGTAAAACCATCCCAGTCCCTGATTCCTCCCATAGAGAAAAGTGAGAGCATAGTAGATGAGTGCCCAGCTCCCATAAATTTGCAGAGGTTAGTGGGAATTGGAAAAAGAGCATGCTGGCCAAAGGGTACAAACTTTCAGTCATAAAATCACTAATTTCTGGACAACTAATATACAACATGGTGATTGTAGTTATTATATATTTAAAATTTGACTGAAGATTAGATCTTAGTATTCTTACCAAAAAAACCCAACAACAACAAAATAACATAATTGTGGGAGGTAATGAATGCAAAAATAAGCTTGATTGTGGCCATTAATTCAATTTATACAAGTATGTCAAGCATCACAATATATACCTTAAATATAGACAGTGCTTGTTTGTCAATTATACCTCAAGAAATCTGGAGAAAGTAAGAACAGTGGCTATGGAGAGATAAGGAGCCAATATTGTTTAATTTTTCTGTATCTGTTTCTATTTGTATATGGAGTCATCTCTACTGTTAACTTGCTTGTTTAGGAGATAAGCCAGGTATTTTGGGCCAAAAAATGAAAAAGAATCCTGATCTGAGAGATCTTGTTGGTTTATACCTCATCAGACTTATTTCTTTGGCACTAAAACACATGCAAATCCATGTGAGACATACACTAATAACAATGAGATTGTCAGGAAAACTCATTTGGCAAAGTCTAAAAATCCATGTCAAACTCATTTTAATAACTAATTTACAACTCGTCTTCAGTTGTCCTTTGAAATTCCAATATTACAAAACAAGATGGGAATTCTGACACCTAAGAACAAATCACATTTTATTGAAGAGTGCCTTTTAAAAACTACTATTCATTTTGTGATTAGTATGGTCCAAAAATATGTTAAATGATTTTCATTCTTAATCCTCACACTAACCCTTTGAATCAATGGTATAATATTTCCAATTACAGAGAAGAAAGTCATGACACAGAAAAATTGGATAACTTGCTCATGGCCACTCAAATAGTAAATGCCAAATGTCAATATAAGCTCTACAATATTAAGATAATTAAAATCACTATAATCAATGCATGAAACTTGGATGCTTTACTCACCCATTCACCAATTGTCAACCATTGTCAACAAGGGAAAAATAATGTAGCATGTTCTAGTTTATCCATATCATCATAAGGATATATTCACTGACACATGTATGTGCATTTATGTACATGTATAATCATATTTTGACTTTTTGATGTAGCAAGATCTTTCTGTGTTATGCTATGCTATTATGTTTTTAATGTGCTTGGACATCTAGGTACAAGAAGATGAAGAAAATGACAAGATATATAGAATTTGTTGTGGACAAACATGGCTATCAAACTTCTTGAAAGGAAAGAGATATTTTTATGTTATTAATGAATTCCTAATGTGTATTCCAGTCTAGAAGGATTGAATGCTTTAGATAAACATTATTTATATATTCTATTTCAAGAAAGGTCATGTTCCTGCTTGATGTCACAACTGCTAATTTGGATATTTATCTTGCTTGCGGATCATTTCAGATTCTCTTATTCTCTGCAGAGATTTCCATAATCACAGCCTCAAGTGCTGATATGACTTCTTTTGGATTGAGGAAAGATGGTAAATGTATTATCCCTCCTGGTTATACAACCGCTGCTGACAACGCCTTCCTCAAAGAATGACAGTTCATCCCAGAAGAGATATATTCCACTTGTCTTTATGATACCCATCTGCAATAACTAGGATTCAAAATAGCAGATGGCAATACTTTATAAGATCAGTATATGACAAAGACCTTGCTCCTCAGAAATTTCATTTTAGCACGGTCATATTTCTTTTAATAGCCGCACAGCAGAGCCAAAATGATACAACTTCCACTAAAGGTAGCTGTGGATAAGAAACTCAGAACGTAATAACATTTTATTCTCTTATTTATTTGGAAATACCTAGCTATCATCTACTGAGGCAGACATCAGAGGTGAAAAAAGCCATGGAATTGTAAGACAGCTGGACAGAGAACAAAAATAACACTGCCAAGTGACAAGTGCTTCCTTAAAGCCCACCCACCACACAATGCTCACTGTGGCAGTGAGGTTAAAATTCACCTCAAGGATCCCAGGGAGAAGGCACTGAGGAAACCATAGGTTTGCAAGGAGTTTGGTACACCACAGAGTAGAAAGACATTCCAGTAATGTAGCATACAGTGATGGGGAGTCCTGACATAATTTCATGAAGATGAAAGGTATATAAGTTAGGGTGGCAAGAAGTGTCAGACACATATGAAAAGCATCCAGGTAAGAATGATGTGAATTTTGAGCCAATACATTGCAATGAAAGATAGAAATGGGTCGTACTTGTGTGCCAGCTGAGAACAGGTTTATTTCATAGAAAGTCCTAAAAATACTACTGAGATGGGTATCACCAGTTGTTCCAGGCTGATGTAGTAGTAGCACGTTGGACACGGGAAGATTTTGCTGTAGAATGGACAATAGCTGGGGAATGAGTAGATAGAATATCATCACTATACATCAACTTGAGCTTCAGATCACTTGTAGGTGTGGCCATGGCACTGATGGCAGCAAAATTAGGAGAATTCTATTTTCCACATACTTCATCCCTTCCCAAGTGCATGGGTAAGCTGTTACTGGCACTTGCTCTAATCTAGCCATGCTGGCATTTCAGGTAAATAGCTAGTGTGTTCGTGTGTGTGTGTGTGTGTGTGTGTGTGTGGTGTAAATATAGAGAAAGCTATATACCTGGAGAACTCTAACTTCGAAATCCAAGGACCATGGTGCCTGTCTGGTCCCTGATAAAAATTTAAAAATGAGAATCAGCTTAGAACTCTGTCCATTCTGTGAAGCCAGACATTAGGAAACCCATCAAGCTCACATTCTCCATAGGAATTTCTGAAGTTACGGGAACACTTACAGAGAACAAGGTTCTTAGCCACATGGGAAAGGTTGTCAGTTCTTTCTTCTAGAACTGTATAGGTAACAATAAACAATGATAGTCTCTCACTTTGGGTAAGAACTCCAGGGTTTTTCAGAGGTATTATTGGTCATGGATTCTGTGTAGAAATAAAAGCATTTTAGCATAGATTAATTTTATTATTAAAAGGAATATACTATTTCTCTACTCCCATGTCAGGATCATCAAAGACATTCTTCACAGTGGTGGGTCAGGACAGAGGTTAGGGGAAGGGGAAAATATTCTCACTCCCATACATATATCCATACAATGATTTGTAGGAATTTTGGAATGTGAGGGACAGAAGGGGAATACTTATGGAGGAAAGCCCTGAATTTCACTGGAGAGTCAGGAGCACAATGTGTTCCTGGGGTGAAGATGGGAATTTCATGACAGAGTAGGACATGTAAGAACCTTTACATTGGCCTGGGACATACATTCTTTTATTCAACAAATATATGTTAAATGCCCTTGTGTACCAGGCACTGTTCCAACTGATGTAGTGAACAATATTACATATAGTGAATAATTAATTCATATATTTAATAATACATATAATGAATAATTGAAGTAAGTTAACAAAGTTTCTTGCTTTTGGAACTTCCAAACTATGTAATCAAAGACGTTGAGAGAATAGTTGGGCATTTGAAAGAGTCTATATGGAAAAATGATGTGAATTTGAGTTAAATACACAGAATAGGAAATAATTTGGAAAGTTCCTCTGAAAAGAGGTAATGAGAGGTTACCACTGTAGAGGGACCTGGGATATTGGAGGTCAAGAGTGATAGAGGAATTTCCACTACACATGAGATGATAGGAGATAAAAAGAGAGAGACAGGGCCCCTTCCAGTCCACAACTTAAGAAAGCATCTATAGAAATCTACATGATTTTTTCTCATGACTTAAAAGTAAGAGCCATGAATAGAAAGGAGAGCAATGACACCAACAAGAGTGAAGTACTAGTTGTTCTAGTTTTATAGGTTCCATGATTCCAAGGACCAAGCCTGTATATGAGGAGAAGATAATGTATTGAGGGTCATTATCCTGTGTTCTAGGATAAAGTAACTCTTAGAATCCATGTCAAAAGAGCCTGAGCCCCAGAAGAACTTTCTTGTAAGAGCCTATGCTAAATGAGGCTAGTAGGGGAAGGACCTCCTCCACCGGGAAGTAACACATCCCTCTGGGGTTAATTCTATGGTTTGAATGTGCCTCCCAATATTCATGTGTTGGAAGCTTATATTCCAGTGCAACAGTGCTGAGAAGTGGGACCTTTAAGAGTCAATAAGGTAGGGAAGGCAATGCCCTCATGAGTGGATTAATACCAGTATCTTAGGAATTATCCTAGGCAGTGGCTCTCTTCCATCTCTCCTCTCACCCATGTGATGGATTCTGCCATAATATGATGCATCAGGAAGGTCCCCACCTCATGCAATTCCTTGATCTTGGACTTTCCAACTTCCAGAACCAATAGTCAATTAAATATATTTATACTGTATATTTATACTAGGATATAAATATACTATCCAATATGTGGTATTCTGTTAGAGCAACTTAATATAAACTGAGACTGTCAAAAAAGAACTTTCAGATAGATGTACTCCAATAGCTCCAAAGTTTCAGGGCAGATAAAATACAGTTCGTTTATGTCTACCATAGGGTGATGTGGTATAATACTGCCATTACTAGGATGATTATAAAAATGATATTGAGGATCAAATGTATTAGAAAATTGAGTCAAAAGCATCTATCACTGTCTCAAATTGAGTCTTTTAAATGTTAGGCATAAGAAAGAACTATAGTCAAAGAACAGGGGGTGTCTTATTGTAGAGTAAAGAGTTTGGCTGGTCTTTGACTCTGGTTCCAGGGAGGGTGCCTCTCTATACCCTCAGAACTTCCAAGGTGTTAAAAATATAATTTGTTATTTGTGGTGGACCCCTTAGACAATATCTCACTTTATGCTAATGAAATGACTCAGTGTGGGGCTGGTGGTTCCAGAAAGATAAAGCATGTTATTAGAATCTTGGTGCTTTGAAAAATGTACCTTTAGTTCATCTTCTTAAGACAGCAAGGAGGTTGGAGGTTCAATCATGAGTACATGAAATATTAATAAAAACTCTGGACTCTGCAGTTCAGGTGAGCTTTCCTAATTAATAACCTATATTGATGTGGTAGGAGGGTAATTTGCCCTAGGGAGCAGGAAGTTTTGTATCAAAGGTGCCCCCAGTCCTCACTTGATGGTTTCTTCCTGTAGTTGATCCTGATTTATATGATTTTATAAGAAAATATAATAAATAGAGCAATTTTATAAGTTATATGAGTCATTTTAGAAAAACTATCACATTTCAGGGAGTGGGAGCCCTAGACTTTGTAGCCAATTGCTCTAAAGTGTGGATGACCTTGGAACCCTGAATTTTAGACTATGGCATTTAAAGTGAGGGCAGTCTTGTGGGGAACTTGACATTAACCTGTGAGGTTGGACATAACTCTGTGTAGTAAGCATGATGATTGCCTTGCATAAGAAAAATTTCTCAAATTGGAGAGATGGGTGTGACGAGAGACACAGCAACTGAGATATGGTCATAAATCAGAAGCTTCTGAAGCCAAATACTGTTAGAAACACTGACATAAAACATTTAATAAATTGATGAGAGTCGAGTGACTTTGGAGACTTTCAAGAACCCTATCATATTTTCATGGTAAGAATTCCAAGGAGATCATGTCTTTCATACAGGGAAAAAAGGAATTGTAATTGTGAAAAACAACCAGAATCTCATTCAAAGATCTGATTTGAGGGAAAGGATGCACTGGAGCCTAATTCTGAAACTTTATCCAAACATGGGGGGAGGGATTCCTTCTCATTTCAGCTCCGTTGATCCTTCCTATTTCACCCTGGAGAGAAAATCAGATAACAAGGGAAGGACTCCATGGAAAAATATTGAGTAATCTACAACCAGGGAAATGAGTATGATGGGAGAGAGGGAGAAAGCATGCCATTGGAGAAGGAACAGATATTCCTGGGGTAACAACAGACATGAGACACCCACCCAGCAGAAGACTGATCAGAATATCAGAGAATGCTCCCTCTTCCTAACATCCTATCATCTCACTAACAAGGCTCTAGGTTAAAGCCAGCGATTACAACTGAGAGCTGAATGACACAGATTCTACACAAGGCAGGGTATGGAAGAGCCTGTAAGCCAAGAGATTTGCCAAAAGCAAAATACTAAAGGAAGCTGAAACCTCTGATACTTACAGCTACAACAAACACTAAGCCACCTCCTAATTCCTAAACAGATTAACATGAATCTTCACAGTAAAAGCCTATTTAGTTTGGTTCTTACTACCTTATTTGACTTCCAACAAAATATTACAAGATATTTCCAAGGCAGCAAAAAAAGTAATCTTAGGAGAAAAATAATTACCAGCATAGTTTGGATCTCATAGATTCCCCAAAGACCCGTGTGTTAAAGGCTTGGTCTCCACCCCATAGTGCTCTTGGGAGGTGCTAGAATCTTTAAGAGGTGGAGTCTAGTGAGAGGAAGTTAGGTCATTGATGGCATGCCCTTGAAGGGAGTATTGGGCCCTTGACCCTTTCTCTTTTGATCCCTGTCCACCATGAGGTGAGCAGCTTTGCTCCACCATGTGTTCCTGTCATGGTGTTCTGTGTCAGCACAGGCCCAGAAGCAATTAGCCAACTTAACATGGACGGAAACTCTGAAACTCAGCCAAAACCTTTCCTCCTCATGAGTTCATTCTCTCACGTATCTTTTCATGGTGATAGCTGACCAGCATAGAAATTTAGTACTGAGAAGTGGGGTCATTGCTGTGACTGTACCAGACGATAGAGTTCAGAGGTCTTTTGAATTGGTTTGTGGGAGGAAGTTGGGAAAGTTTGGAGAAGCAGGCTAGAGAAAGCCCAGAATGTTGTAAATAGAGATTAATGGGTGATTCTGTTGAAGTCTCAGAAGGTCAAAGAGCTAATAGAAACACAGACAATAAAAGTAAGGCTCATGAAACTTCAGACAGAAATAAGGAATCTATTGGGAATTGTATGAAAGGCCATCTATTTTGCACTGTGTTAAGGAATTTGAATGCATTGCTTCCATGCTCTACATCTTTGTGGAAAGATGAGATTTGAGGTAATGGACTTGATTATTTGGTGGAGGACATTTCAAGGCAGTATTGTGTTTGGGGAGTGGCATGGATGTTACTAGCTGCTTTCATTCAGGCTTACAATTACAATGAGGAGCACAAAACAAAAGAAGATTTTGAAAACTTACATTTTGGCTAGAAAAGGAGAACATTTCAAAGTACTGCCAATGAGGGTACAGTTGCTAAGGATATTAGCAACATTTTTTTAAAAGCCAAGCACTTTGCATCAGGAAAGATGCCTTAAGGAAATCTCAGCAGTTGGCAATTCATCACAGGTTGAAACGTGTAAAAGTGTACTCATTTTAAAGACTTTTGTTTGAGAAGAGAGCCCTGGGTACTCTGCTCACATAGGGAAATTTAGGGAATTATTTTCCCATATTCTTCCATTAAGGCGCTCAGTAGTCAGTGTAGTGGCGTTTTAAGTGGGTCTCACTATTGCCCACACTGGTAGCAAACTGTGGTGTAATGCAGGCATGCAGAATGGAAGTCATTGAGGCTTTCATCGAGATTTCAAAAGAAAGACTTGGAGGTCAGGCAGCATGTAGTAGGGTCAGAGCCCCTGCAAGGAGCTCCTAACAGTGTGATATTTAATCAGCCTGTGAAAGGAAAGCTAAAGCTTCAATGGAAACCCCTATTAAGTTTGAAACACCAGGAATATGGAAAGTATTTTGAGGGAAACTGTATTTAGTGAGAAGAGCCATCCATCCCAACAGAATGGCCATGTGGAATGCAGCCAGAAAGGTCATAGAGACAGGGCTGCTCAAACTCTGTGAGCACATATCATGCTACCAGGGGCCCTGGATGCCAGATATGGACCTACATGATTTAATATTTGCCTTGTCAAACTTTGGTTTTGCTTTGGTATGATTCTGCTTTATTATTTTCCCAGTTCACTGTTTTGGAATAACATTTAACCTGTGTCATTGCATCTTGAAAGTTGACATCTTCCTTTTTGAATTTTACGGGGCTTATTGTTGAGTTTGCTTTGAATCTCAGGGGAAATTTTGGACTTGGATTTTTGAGAAATTCTGGAATAATTAAGACTTTGGGGAGTCTTGGAGACAGAATAAATGTATTCTGCATTATGAGATGGACTTGACCCTTTGGGGACTAGGGAAATGTTACAGTTTGGGTCTAAAATGTTCCTCAGAAGCCCAGATATTAAAGACTTTGTCCCCTGGCTCGTGGCATTTTTGAGAGGTGGTGGAATCTTTAAAAGGTTAGACATAATAGAAGGAAGGTAGGTTATTTTCGAGTACCAGATAGAGAATGCAAAATTAATCATGATAAATATGCTAAGAGATCTAAAGAGATAAATGAGATAATATGCAAGAATAAGAAGATAATGTTGGCACAGAAATGGAAATGTCCAAGTAATCCAAGGACCAGAGAAGTAATCTCAAAAACTATTTTGGACTAAATAAAAATGAAAATTGAACATATCAAAATTTATGATACAAAACTAAAGATATTCTTAGAAGGACTTAGGCCTATATTATAAAATTAGAATGAAATAAATAAACTAACCTTTTTCTTTGGGAGCTTGAGAAGAGCAGCAATTTCTATTTAAAGTGAGCATAGAAAAGAAAACAACACAAATTAGAACATGACTCAATAACATTTTAAACAATAGTCAAATTTGGCAATCCAAAAGCTGTTTCTTCAAAAGCATAAATAAGATTGAAAAACCTGCTAAGCATAAGATCAAAATGAGAGAAAGAGAGAGAGAGAAGTATTAATACCAGTAATGAAAGAGGGCTCATTACTACTGATCACTGATACCATGAATATTTAAAAAGTTTCTAAGATTGTACAAACAACTTTGTGCTCATAAATTTAATACCAGAAATAAAATGGGATAGTTCCAAGGGAATACAAAGGAATAAAATATATATATATATATATATATATATATATATATATATATATATATATTTATTTTTTTTTACCAGAGATTGAACTCAGGGTGCTTAACCACTGAGCCACATCCCCAGTTCTTTTTAAAATATTTTATTAGAGACGGAGTCTCACTGAATGGCTTAGGGCCTTGCTAAGTTCCTGAGGCTGGGTTTGAACTCATGATTCTCCTGCCTCAGTCTTCTGGGTCACTGGGATTACAGGTATGCACCACTGCACGTGGCTAATATTTTTAATTGTATTATTAATTTAAAAACTTCAAAAAGAGCAAAAGATTCAGTCTCATTGGTGAATTTTATCAATTAAATAATAATTTTCTATCATCTCTTTCAGAAAATAGAAGCAAAGGAAAGTATTGTCAACTCATTTTATGATGCCAACATTAGTCAAACTCCAATACTGGATAAAGACATTACAAAAATGAAAAACAAAAAAGAGAAAAAAAAGAGAAAACTATGGGTCAATATTTCTCATAAACCATCCATATCTCAAAACCACCCACAAAAAATTTAGCAAATCAAATCCAGTAATGTTATGAAAAGGAAAATACATATCAAGAAAATGAGGTCCAATCCTGAATGTCCTACTATTTTTAAATTTAAAAATAGACATTGTAATGTTTTCAACATGCCATGAACTGAATGAGAAAAACATGACCATATCAACAGATGCAGGAAAAACATTACATAAAATTCAAGACACACTCATCAAAACTCCACAAAATAATGTCGACTATGGATTTTGAGTAACACGAATGTATGGATGCATATTTTTGGTTGTAACAAATGTGCCAATTTGATGTAGGAGGTTAACCCTAGAGGAGGCCGCATATGTGTGGAACTGGGTATGTGGAAACTCTGGACCTCCTGCTCAATTTTGCTGTGAACCTAAATATTCTCTAAAAAATAAAGATTATTTAACAAAAACTTTAAAACTAGGAGTATCATTTTGCAATAAAAGGAACCAAGGTCCTTGGAAAAATAGCTGATTATAGGACTTTGACCGGAAACATGTAAATTGAGCCTGGAACATCTGGTATTGAACAAAGTAATAAAAAAAAGAAAACAAAAGTCGAAAATGATGGCAAAATGTCACAGTGACACCAGAGGTAACAAATAAAGCTCCCCTTGGTTGAAGCTATAACAATTTGAAGAAACAAATTAAATAGCACAGCATGTTTATAATACAACATTCAAAATAAGATCCATGTTGATAAAATTAAATGAGTTAACAAATAAATATATTGAGAAGAGACAAAAATTCTGTAGAAGAATTTTTAAAATCCTTGTGGATCCTCTTCCCTCAAGGAAGTATATCATAATCCCTCTCCTTTTTCTTTCTCTCTCTCTCTCTTAGGTAATGTAGATTGAACCCAGGGGCACTTAACCAGTGAGCCACGTCCCAGTCCTTTTTATCTTTTATTTTGAGACAGTCTTGCTAAGTTGCTTAGGGCCTTGTTAAGTTACTGATGTGATGCTGGCTTTGAACTTAAGATATTCCTACCTCAGCCCGGCTGCACCCCGAGTTTCTGGGATTACAAGTGTGCACCAACAGACCCAGCAGCAATTCCTTACTCTTAAATATACACATAGTAACTTCCTTTCGAAGACCACAGTGTGGAAAGATGGCAAAGGGTCACTCTGTGGAAGACATGACCAGTGCTTTCTCAGGTGGTCAAGTTCACCAAAATAGTGTGAAGTCCTGTTGGTAGTATATACCCTTGATAGATGGGATGAAAATGGCACTTCACCTCCATGATCTTCATCCCCACATAATACATATGCATTCTAACAATTAGGGGGACATCAGAAAAATCTCAGGCAAGGGAAATTCTACAAATTTCCCAACCAGTGTTTCTCCACACTATCAAAATCATCAAGAATAAGAAAAATCAGAGAAATTCGAGGCCCAAGGGAGCCTAAGAAGACATAGCAACTATATTAGGAAGTGGCATGGAAACTATGACATTGCAACCAAGTATACCATCCTGGTTGGGATTCTGGAAAAGAATAAGAACTCATTAAATAAAAACTAAGGGAATCTAAATATAGGTATTATTTAATAAGAATACATCAATTTTGGATTAATTGTAACAAGTGTACCATACAAGTGTAAAATGTTAATAAAAAACTGTGAGGTAGCCGGTCGTGGTGGCGCATGCCTGAATCCAAGCGACTTGGGAGGCTGAGTCAGGAGGATTGCGAGTTCAAAGCCAGTCTCAGCAACTTAGTGAGGCCCTAAGCAACTCAGTGAGACCCTGTCTCTAAATAAAATACAAAATAGGGCTGGGGATGTGGCACAGTGGCTGAGTGTCCCTGAGTTCAATCCCTGGTTCGAAAAAAAAAAACCAAAAAAACAAAAAAACTATGAGGTAAATGGGAACTTTTTATCTTTTTAAAAAATCCTTAATTGGAGCATCATAATACAGTGTAGTGGTTTCACTGTGGCATATCTATACACGCCCGTAATTTAATTCGATTTATTTCATGCCACAGTAACTTCCTTATCTTTCCTCACTCCCATTCCTTCCTTCTACACTAAGGTTCTTTTTTTATAAGATCCCCTTTTCATTTTCTTCATTAGCTTATACTTATGAAAGAATGCATATGACCCTTGACTTTCTGAGTCTGGCTTGTTTCTCTTAACATGATGGTCTCTAGTTCCATCCATTTCCCTGCAAATGCCATAATTTCTTTTTTTTTAGGAGTTGCTGCTGGGGGTCAAACTTAGGGCCTCATGCACACTAGGCCAGTGCTCTATCACTGAGCTATACCTCCAGTCCTCATCTTTCTTTATGGCTGTATAAAACTCTATTGTCTATATATGCCACATTTTTTTTTCATTCATCATTAGATAGAAATCTAACAGGTTCCACAACTTGACTATTATGAACTGCACTGCTATGAACAATGGCATACATTAGTTCTTTTGAGTGAATACTGAATAGGAGTATAGATGGCGGTATCATTCCTAGTTTTTGAGAAACCTCTGTACTGATCTCCATTGTAGCTATAATAATTTAAATTCTCACCAACATTTTTTGAGAGTTTCTTTTTCCCTGAATCCTCACCGGCATTTACTGTTATTTGTGTAATTGATGATTTCCATTCTGATCGAGGTGGAATTTCAGTGTAGTTTTGATTTACATTTTCCTGATGGCTAAAGATGTTGAAAATTTTATGTATAATTGCTGATCATATGTATTTCTTCCTTTGAAAAGGGTCTCTTAAGTTCATTTGTGCACTTATTTATTAGATTATTTGGGGGTTTTGGTGTTTTTTGAGTTCTTTATATATTCTGGATATTAATCCTCTATAGGAAGGGTAGCTGGCAATTTTTCTCTTTTTCAGTGGTCTCTCTGTCTTCATGCTCTGCTTTGATTCTTTTGCTGTAAAGAAGCAATTTAATTTGATGCCATCCTGTTTACTGATTCTTGTTATTTCTTGAGCTATAAGGAGTCCTACTGAGGAAGTCTTCTTTGTCTATGTGATGGAGTGTTTCCCCATGTTTTCTTTTGGCATTTGCAAAGTTTCTGTTCTTATACCTAGGTTTGATCAAGTTTGATTTAACTTTTGTACAGAGTGAAAGAGAGGGATCTAGTTTCATTTTTCTGCATGTGGATATCCAGATGGTGAACGGCACCATTTGTTTCAAAAAGGGCTAATTTTTCTCCAATAAATGGATTTAGCATCTTAGCTAAGGATCAAGTGAGTATTTGTGTGGGTTTATCTCTGTGTCTTCTTTTTCCATTGGTCTATGTGTCTATTTTTGTGCGATGCTGTTTTTGTTACTATGGTGATGAAGTATAATTTGAAATGGGGTATTGTAATGATTCCAGAATTTCTCTTCTGCTCAGAATTGTTTTAACTCTTCTGGGTCTTTTGTTTTTCTATATGAATTTAGAACCATTTTTTCTAGTTCTGTGAAAAATGTCATTGGAATTTTGATGGAGATTGCATTGAATCAGTAGATTGCTTTGAGTATTATGACCATTTTAACAATATTAATTCTGCCTATTGAAGACCATTGGAGATCTTTCCATATTCTAGTGTCTTCTAGTTCTTTTTTCATATTTGATAAATTTTTCTGTAGAGGTCTTTCATGTTTTTGGTTAGATTTATTCCTAAAGTTTTTACTTTTTTGAGGCTATTGTGAATGGAATCATTTTACTGATTTATTTCTCAGGGTGTTTGTTGTATATAAAAGACACTGATTTTTATACCTTAATTGTGTATCTTGCTACATTCCTGAATCTGTTTATCAGATCTAGAAATCTTTTTATAGGTCCTTTAGAGTCCTATGATCAATCACCTGTGAATAGGGATAATTTGACTTTCTCCTTTCCTATTTGTATCCCTTTTATTTTTTTCTCTTGTCTAATTACTCTGGCTTAAACTTCTAGTACTATATTGAATAACAATGGTGAGAGTGGATATCTTTGCCTTGTTCCTGATTTTAAAGGAAATGTGTTGAATTTCCAACTCCTTCGGAAAGATGTTGGCTGTGAGTTTGTCACACATAGTTTTTATTATGATGAAGTAGTTTGCTTCTATTATTAGCATTTTCAGTGTTTTGTCTTGAGGGGGTCTTGAATTTTGTCAGAGGCTTTTTCTCCATCTATTGAAATTATCTTGTGGCTTTAATCCTTGATTCTACTTATGTGGGGTATTATTTTTATTGATTTGCAAATGGTGAGCCATTCTTGTAGGTGTGGGATGAAGTCATCTTAAACATGACATATGATCTTTTTGATGTGTTGATGAATTTGATTTACAAGTATTTTATGACAGATTTTTCATCTCTGTTTATTAAGGATATTGGTCTATAATCTTTCTTAATGTGTCCTTATCCCTTTGGGTATTGAGTGTGATACTGGCTTGTGGAACAAATTTGGAAGCTTTCCCTTCATTTCTATTACATGGAGAAATTTTAAAAGTATTGGTGTTAGTTCTTTAAAGATTTGATAAATTTCAGTTGTGAATCCATCTGGTCCTGGGCTTTTTTTATGGTGAGGGTTTTTATTATTGCTTCAATTTCATTACTTGTTATTGGTCGTTTTCGGGTTTTCTATATCCTATTGGTTCAATTTTGGTTAGAGTATATGTGTCTAGATATTTATCCATTTCTTTTAGATATTCTAATTTATTGGAATATACATTTTAAAGATAGTGTCCAAAGAACCTCTGGATTTCAATGGTATCCGTTTTAATAGCCCCCTTTTCTCTATTTTTTTATTTGGGTCACCATTTCTTTCTTTTTGTTAGTTTGGCTAATGGTTTTTTGATATCAGTTTACTTTTCAAAGAACCAACTCCTAGTCTTATTTATTGTTTGCACATTAGTTCTCCATTTCATTAATTTTGGCTCTGATATTTATGATTTGTTTATTCTACTGGTTTGGGGATTGGTTTGTTCTAATTTTTAAGAATAGGAAAGGGATCATTAGCTTATTTATTACTATTTTATGTAACACCCATATAAACTTTCCTCTTTAAAGTGCCCTCATTTTGTGCCATAGGTTCTTATAAATTGTGTTTCTATTTTCATTTGATTCTAAGAAAATTAACTTCTCTACTGAATTTTTTAATGACACGCTTATCATTCAAAAGTGTATTATTCAATCTCCAAGTGTTTTTGTACCGTCTGTACTTTCGTTTGCTGTTTATTCCTAGTATCATTTCATTATGATCAGAAAAGAAGAAAAATTTGTTTTTACCTTTTTGTATTGGTTAAGACATGTTTTGTGGCCTACAATATTATCTGTTTGAAAAGTTTCCATAAACAGGTGAAAAGAAAGTATACTTATTTGTTGTTGGATGATATATTCTGTAGATGTCTGTTAAGTCCATTTGATCTATAGTTTGTTTTAACCCTGTAATATCTTTGTTGTTTTGTGTCTGGATGACCCCCTATTAGTAGAAAGATATTCATGGAATTGGGGACCATCTATTCCTTTACTGAGTAATGTTTGTTTTTTGAAATTAGGTGTGTTGCTGTTCAGGGCATAAATATTTATACTCATTATATATTCTTATTGAATTTTCCCTTTATCAATATTTAATGACCTTCTTTGTCTCTTCTGATTAATTTTAGTTTGAACTCTGCTTTGTCCGACTTGAGAATACCTACCACTGTTTGCTGTTGTGTTCCATTATACATGGAGTATCATTTCCCATCCTCTCACATTCAACCTGTGAATGTCTTTTCCATTGAGGTATGTTTCTTGCAGACAACATAGAGTTGGGTCTTGGTTTTCAAACCAGTCTTTCAGTCTAAGTCTTTCGGTTGGAGAATTGAGACCATTTACATTCAGTGTTATTTTAGTCAGGAATATATTCCTTCCTGTAATTTTGTTTTATTTCTAATGTTTGATTTGATTCTGATTCTCATTTTCTATCTGTTCTTCTAATGAGATTTATTTTTTTCCAGAACACTCCTTTTTGTTACATCTATTTCTTGCCTGTGTCAGATTCCTTTAAGGATCTCTGCAATGCTAAATTTCATTGGTTTATGCTTATCTTGAAAAGTTTTTATTTTATCTTCAATTCTGAAGGACAGCTTTCCTGGGTACAGCAATCTAGGGTGACTGCTATTTTCTTCTGGGGCTTGAAATATATTGTTCCTCCTGGCTTTTAGGGTTTCTGCTGAGTAATCTGCTATAATTCTGATTGCTTTGCTTTTAAAAGTGCTCTGTCCTTTCATTTCTCTCCTTTTAAAATGTTTTCTTTGTTCTTAGTTTTTGGCATTTTAAACTAATGTGTCATGGGAAAATTCTTTTCTGGTCTTCTCTTTTAGATTCTAAATTCCTCCAATATATGAATGTCTATCTTATTCTAAAGGTTTGGGAGTTTTCTGCTCTCATTTCACTGAATACATTATTAGTGCCATTGACTTGTATCTCTTTTCCTTCATTAATACCAATGAATCTTGTTCAGTCTCTTAATGTCGTTCCAGTGATCTTGAATATTCTGATCATAGTTTCTTGTTTATTTTGCTTATCGTTGCCTGACTATTCCAGTCTATACACCTCATCTTCAATGCCTGAAATTTTCTCTTCTACTTGAATATAACCGATTAGTGAGAATTTCAAAATTTTTTTTTTCATTTGGTTAGCTAAGATTTTTATTTACAGGATTTCTGGAATATTGTTTAGAATATCTTCCTTTTTATTGAAATGCTCTTTCACATTTTGCATTTTCTTCCTTAGTTAATTCCTTAGATCTTATTTTATCATTTTAATAATCAACTCTTTGAATATAAAAATGAGCTTTTCCTCCACTTCTATGTTTATGAAATCAGTTATTGGATTGTTATAAATTGGAGGTTTGCAGGTTATTATCATTTTCTCATCTTTCATGTACTTATATGTTGATATTTGCACATCTCCTAAAATGAATATCATCCACTATTATATAAAGGACTTTTTAGTGAGATGCTTTCTCTTTACTATATGCCCATGATGGGAATATAACTACCACTCAAAAGATCACTGTTCAATGCTAGCACCTTTTTGAGAGGAGATAATAATCATTAGTAACTATGAATACTTCAGAGCAAAGCCACATACTAAGAAGCCTTTAAAATGTTGAAGATGTTCTCCACAACTCTACTAGTCCTCAAGTGGAAAAGGGAAGTAATGGTGTAGAATAGACTGAGAAATTAGGAATGAAAGAAAATAAAATAATTATGGAATGATATAGGGCATGAAAAGGAAAAAGAAAAAATGGGAATGAGAGATAGAAGCAGATAACGGAAGAAGAGAAATAGAAAAAAAGATCATAAAAATGCCCAAGGAAAAAAACATAGAAATAATAAATACAATAAATGCATTAAAATACTAAAAGAAATACATAATATTTTATTAAGGAATGCAATATCACATACTGGGGGGACTTATCAAATCAACACAGAGGAAAATATCAATGCAATAAAAAACTGGCTTTAGAAAAATCTTAAAATCATTCTTTGTTGAGCTAATTGAGGTGGAGAGATTTCCTTAATGTTTTGGGAGGCTTAGTAAATGGTTATACTTCTTGGATCAATCTCTAAATGTCTCGGAGTGTGGAGGGAACAAAAACACCAGCCATATATCTGTAGGGTTGGGGAACTATGTATTTTGTTTCCATCCCTTTCCACCTTTTTGCTTGAAAAACTGTGCCAAACTTTTGTCATGGAATCATCCCTACAGACCTCATTCTTCCCACTTTTGATGTGAATCCAGAAGGTTCTTTGAGTTTTTTCATGTATCTAGACACCTAATAGCTTTTCAGAAATTCAGAGGAAATGCATCCTAATTGTCTGTAACCTGATGTTCAGGTCTCTCCCTGATTGGGACCGCAGGCTTATATGCTGGCCTGTAGAAATGCTTCATGTACCCAGAGCTGTTAAAACACCCGAGAGCTCCCTGGTGTAGATCTAAGTCTGCCCAGAGTGTGGTGGCCCACAGCAAGAGGCACTGTGTGGTTCATGGCAGAGGTGTGGTGCACCCTGACTGGTATATATGCATTGGTGGGCCTGAATCTGGGATGTACATGTCAGCAGGGTGTACCAACTGATAGCCCATGGAGCATTTGTGCATATGGGCAGATGCTAGAGCATGCATGACTTAGGTCTGTGGCCAGGGTATATACACTAGTGAGCTGCAGGGGCACTCTCAGTGGTAGTCAGCACCTGGATCACGTGCATAAGCAGGCCCCTGCTGGGGAGTATGTGGTTTTGGCCTGTGGCTGAGATATATTCATTGGTAGGCCACTGTGGGAGGGCTCTCAGGGTGGCTCTCAGAAATGCCTATGCAGTATCTAGGGCATGGTGCTTCTGCCTGCTGCAGGTGCAACCAGCAGCTGGGACTCAAGCACCCGTGGCCTGGGGCTGGGGCATTTGCCTTTCCCCCATACTGCACTCTAAGAGTGAATGGCTCTCTGTTCTGATCTGCCCCACTTCCTTTGTCAATGGTGTGGAGAGGGAGGTTCAGAGACCTTCAGCCAGCAAAGATACTACCTCACAGGTTTCTCAGACAGCCTACTTCAAAACATTCCCTATGATTGTATTTGCTATTATCTCTTCATATGAAGAATCTGTGAGATTTAATTCCTCCCAGCAAGTCAGTCTTAGCCATGGTCTCTACAAGATGGCTGCCTGACACTTATCTGCCAGCAATTTGAGATAAGATGGGCACTTCTCCCTAATTAAGTGATTTTGCAACTCCTGCCCCAGTTTAACTGAGTCTGACTTCCTTTTCTACCATTTTTTTTTTTCTAAAGTAAAGCTTGTCAGCTTTGCCTCTCCCTCTTCCTCCTTTTGTTACCACTCTCCCATGATTCACCCTAATCAAGGTTCAGGGTTAAATTCTTTCCTAGTTTTGGTTTCAGTAAACAGAATGCCCAAGTTCCTCCAGATCATTACCTGTCCAATACTATGTTTTAGTGCATTCCCTCTGTTACTCATCTCTCTAATCAGCTGTTCTCTCACTACTTCAATTCCAAACCATAGAAGAGTCAAGATTTGCTGCCTAGTTCCACTTCACCATCTACCAACTGTATATGTTCTACCTTTATAATTTTATATGACATTAAAATTGCTTTAAAAATAAAGTAAAAGCTTTAAAGGTGAAAATAAATGTTCATTTAGTCAAATTTCACTGAGGACTGAGATGACTGTCTCAGAACATGCAATCTTCATTCTTTAGCAAACATTATTTCTTTTGCTCCTGTCTTTATGGCTCTTTTTTGTCTCCAAAGTTATAGGGAATTCCTTTTGGACCAATAGATTGCATATAGTTTTTGTGTTTTGCGGTAGTTGTTCTCCTTATATATATGCCTATGCACTAAACTGTATTTGAAACTCCCCAAAGGCAAGAGATTATTCTATCTTCACTGAATTTCATTTAATATAATGCCTATGGTTTCTAGAAAGGTCAACATAAAATAAGCTTAGTCATATAAAATTTATCATTTCATTTGTGGTTAAATGTCACAGGGGACGGGAGTACTTCAAGAACGTTAAAAACTTCTGAAAAGCTACTCCTCCAAAGAAGCAATAATAACACTGGCAACTCTTTCAGAACTCCAGAAATTAACCTGAGCTTTGGAACAAACTAAGGAGTGTTTACTGAAAAGCAAGGAGGAATCATGTCTTAAGAACAATGAGTTTTGTGACATTTTAATTCACCCTTATTTCACTTCATTCCAGATCTGTAGAAGCCTTTGAAAACAAAGAAAAACAAATAGCCTGAAAATTACAGTGGCTCTTACAATCAGCAGCTGGACAGTCTCTAGAGGTTCCCAAAACAACCTTTCCTGAAATAATCTTTCTTATTTGACCTATCTGGCAGCTTTCTGTGGACCCCCACTCACAGGGTTTGACTTTACTTGACCTGACTCAGAGGTCGCTTACTGCAAACAATCTTTTCCTTTGGGCATCTGTTTAAAATAATCAGCATCAATTAGTTTCACCTGCCTGAGGCGCTACTAAAATCAGAATAAGGAAAAAAGAGATTATCCAAAACATTTAAAGGGAGAACTTGAAATTAATGATGTTTATAGAGTTCTTTGAAAATCTCTGACAAATCTCTGAAAATCTAGAAACCAGGTGGATGGACAGGGCCATACGCATATTGAGGAATGCATGGAAAGGTCAAAATCTCTCACTTATGATTGAGCTTGAGGTTCTGAAAAGCAGTAAGTAAAGGCTACTCAGCTGTAAACTTCATGCAGTAGCATGGAAGGCATGCATGAAGCACTTTGTCAAAGGATAGGAGACATACAAGCTCAAGACATTTAAGTAAATCTCTGCACAATCATTAGGCAAATACAAAGCAAATTGAGCAGACTTCAGTGACCATGAGGACAAAATAAAACAAACGTCTCCAACACAATTTTTATAGAATTAGTTGAAGAAAATCATTAAATAAGCAAACAGAATTAACATCAACAATAACAAAATCCTGATTAAAAAAACCCATTAGCAATGACAGCAGACCCTGGAGGAGTCTAATTTCCAATACTGACAAATTATATTAAATTTTCTAGTTTGCAAAAAATATCATGACACATGCTAAGAAACTTTTAACAAAGTATGGCCTATACATGGGGCGGGGCGGCAGGAGCAGTAAATAGAAACTACTTAGAAAGAGCAGCATGAGAGAAGTAATCCATCATATACAAGGGATCCTCAATAAGATTGCTAGCTTATCTCTAATTAGAAACCATGTAGGCCAGCAGGCAATGGGATGAGATAGTCAAAGTACTGAAAGAGACTTTCAATCAAAAAATTTATATACAGCAAGCTTTCCTGTAAAGATGAAAGAGAAATTTAAGACATCACTAGGTAAATAAAAATTGAGATACCCTCTCTGGCAGAACTGCCCTACAATAAATACCAAATGGAATTGGATAAGGCTGAAATAAAGTAATATTATACAGTAACTCAAATCTACATGAAAAAATAAAAAGCCCTGTCAAGGATAAACTTATAGGTGAATAAATTTAAAAGACAGTATTAATGGACTTTTGTTAATTTATCTTTCCTATCTCATTTGAAAGACAACTGTGTGTATGTGTGCATTTATATATATATATACAGTCATATTTATAGATTTATATATATTCAAATATATGGTTTTATATATATTCATAAAACTGTATTGATGGGGCTTTCATGTATAAAGATATATTTTGTATGACAGTAGTAGCAAAAAGAAAGGCCCCAGAAATAGAACAAAACTTTGCAAACAATTGAAAGTAAACTCATGTAAATTTAATCTAGGTTGCTATAAATTAAAATTATAACTGTAATCTCCAAAGCAACTATTAAGAAATAAAATGTTTGAGAGAAGTGGCAAAGGAATTACAATGGTACGCTTGAAAATATCTATTTAACACAAATAAGATTGTAATGTATGAATCATGGAACAATAAAGGCATAAAACATACAGAAAACAAATAGCAAGTTCAAAGGTAGCCTCAGCAATTTAGCAAAACCCTGTCTCAAAATAAAAAATAAGAGGGCTAGGATGTGGCTTAGAGGGTTTAGCTCCCTTGGATTCACCTCTAGAATCCAAAAACAAAAACAAACACAAACAAACATAACCATGTGAACTAATGAACAAGTTGATTGCTGAAATCCTCGATTGTGGTAATTCTTTCGCTTTCTTAAGGGTGTTTTTGCTACAAATTATATTTTTTAATTAAATTTTTAAACTGATATATTAAAACAAAATTGTACTTATTAATGGGTTACTATGTGATGTCTCTACATGTCTAAGTTGTGCAGTATCCTTAAACATTTATCAATTTTTTATGGCAAAACATTTAAAATCTTTTCTTCTAGCTTTAGTACATAGTACACAACTGCTATGTGTATTCCCTTTAGTGTGCAATAGCACACTAGAACAACTCACTGCTATCCAGCTGCATCTTAATACCCATTTATCAACTTTTCTCCATCCCTCCCTCCCCTTTATTCTCTGTAACCTATAATAATCACCACTTAACTTTCAATTTCTATTAGATCAACTTGTTTATCTGCCAGGTTTGAGTGGGATAATGAGGTACCTTTCTTTCTGTGCCTAACTTATTTCACTTAACATAATGGTGTCCAGTTCCATCCATGTTGTCACAAACGACAATTTCATTCTTCCTGATGACTGAACAGCATTCTATTATGTATAAATATCACATTTTCTTTGACCGATCATCAGGTGATGAACGTTTAGGTTTTTTCCATTTCTTGTCTATTAAGAATACCGCTGCAATGAAGATGGGAGTTCAGATGTCTCCTTGACATACACGATTTTGTTCATTTGGATGTATACTCAATAGTATGATTGCTGAATTATATTGTATTTCTTTTTCTAACGTTTTGAGAAGCCTCCGTATTCTTCTTTATAGTGACAGTGCTAATTTACATTCCTACCCATACCATACAGGGATTCTCTTTTTTTCCACATCCTCACCAGGTCTTATTATATTTTGCCTTTTTAAAAATAGGCAAAACTATTTTTAGTGGAGAGAGGTGATATCTCATTGTGGTGTTGATTTGAATTTCCCTAATGATTAGTGATGTTGAGCATTTTTTATACCTATCAGCCATTTGTATGTCTTCTTTTGAGAAATATCTAAATATATTGTCCATTTCTGAACCCAGCGTTTTGGTTTTTGCCTGTTGAGTTTTGGCGGAGGTCCACACGTGGAGAGCAGTAACAGTATGGGAGAGCAGTGACTGAGATTGGGGTTCTCTGATGACCTCATGGCTGTGAGGTGCCTGGTGCCTGGGGATGTGTCTATGTAAAAGCATAGGATGCCTAGCTCCTTTGGTAAAGCCATGCAGGAGGTGGCTCTGCCAGCTTAGGGCACATAGCTCCAGGGGATAGAGGAATTCTCCTGCTAGACAACCACAATGGTTGACCAACTCTGCTACTCCTGAGCCTACCCGCTTAACAGTAACTTTAAACAATTTACCTTCTTGAGAGCTACACAAAGCTCCTCGCACTACACTTTGCAACTGTGGATTGCAACTGCAGAAATGCTTCATAGATGTTTCTAGTCCTGTAACTTTCTGAGTACAAAGAATAATGCTCCCTTTTGCATAGTCTTTAACTGGACAGTGAGACATATATAAATAAAGATTGCTGGCCTAACTCTTTAGATCTGCTTCTCCATCAGAAAGCAGCACTCTCCCTGACCCCAGCTTTATCTTAAAAATCTGCATGTGTGAGTTTTTATTTTCTTATCCCCTCCCCCTTCACCCCTTGCTGGAATGCAAGTTTGGCCTTGCTAGTCACAGCAGGTGGTGGCCCATAAGGAGGCAAACACACAAAAAACCTTCTTCAATTATCAAACTAAAAAACACTCCCCAAAAACATGCCATATAAACTAACAAAATAAAAAAAAATTCAAAGTCATATATAAAATATAAAAAATACAAAATCCAAAAAAAATTGTTTCTATCCTTACAAATACGCTTTAAAAATAATTCTGTCAAAACACACAATTATTACAATTTATAAAATATATTACTAAACCTTACCCCTCATTCTCTACAAAAAAATAAAAATATAAACAACTAAAATAATATATAAAACTCAAAAAACAAAACCCCAAAAACCTCTCCAAACAAAATATAAACTATAACACCACACTTTAAAAAAAGTCTTACAAAAAAAAATAATTACAATTTTCCTTGCTTCTTAATTTCTACTAAATCTCTTCCTCTCCTATATTCTATCTCAGAAGTTCTTAATCCTCATGAATGTGAAATTTTCACCCTTTTCCTTTCACCCCTTTCGTTTGTGCTGCTTCTTACAAACGAAGTTGTCATTCTGTGTTACCTTATAGAAACTTTGTTTTTATCTGTCTGCTTACCTCCACAGTCCATCTGGAACTGGTTTCTGTATATGGCATGAAGTTAGGTTCATGATCATTTTCTTGAGATATCCAATGCATCTTGTGCAATTTGTTAAAAAGGCCATTTTTCCTCATGCACTATAATAATGATGAGGATACATAGATGATAGACAGACAAGCTTGAGTGTGTTGGTTTAAAATACTTTGTTACTTTAATCTTTTGTCTCTTCTTGTGCCAATATTGTACCTTCTTAATTATAGTAGCTTTCAAACAAGACTTGCTATCCAGTGGGATAAGTCCTTCAGTTTTGTCAAAGGTGTTCTTGGTTTTTCTTATGTCTTTGCAAGCCTCAGCTTATAAATTTCTACAAAATGCTGTTAGAATTTTGACAATTTAATTGAATCTATACATCAACTCAGAGAGAGCCTGACATCTTTACTATATTGTATACTCCAATTTCAGATCATGATATAGTCCTCTAACGATTAGATCCTCTTTAATTTTTTTCAGTAATATTTTTGAGCTTTCTGTGAAGTTTCTTACTCATCTTTATTTTTTCTCTTTTATTGAAATACAACTAAAATAGAACGGAGTTCATAAATCTGAACTATACAACCCAATTAATTCTAGAGATCCATTTACCTATGTAATGATCATCTGAAAGAAGCTAGACAATATTTTCAGCATCTCTTCGTGATTTTTTCTAGTTGATACCCCCACAAATATAACCATTATTTTGATCCCTATCAACAGAGATAATATCTACTGTTTTGAATTTAGATATACACTTTTGAGTATGGCCCCTTTAAAATCAACTTTATATGTGATATTCATTCTTATCACTGTGTTGCAAGGTTAATACTTTTCTTTGCTGTGTTGTATTTAATATTGTTAATATACCTATTTATCTATTCTATTAAAGAAAATTTGGGTTGTTTCCAGTTTGGGGTTATTGTAAATAATGCCACTGTAAACATTTTGGTATATGCCTTTTGCTGTGTGTGCACTTTTTGCTTTTAGTATATCACCAAAATTGCCAGACCATATTATGCATCTATAGGTATAGATAAAGCTATGGTACTGCCTACTTTGAAGTGTATAGTAGAGACAGGATATATTACCAAAATGGTGCATTTATTGATACTCTGTCATCAATATATGAATTTTATCAAATAAGTTAAGGGGTAAGTGAAATAGATTTTGAATGTTTTTTAACTCAATTTATATTTTGCTTTGTTATATCAGTTTATTAGTATGATTATTTATAAAAGTTCTTCATATGAGTGCCTTGCTCAATTTATTTTATTGTGAATATTCCTCTCTGTATAAAGCATGCATTTTGTTATTCTTGTTATTTTGTATTTTACTAAATGAAAGTTCTTAATTTTGATAAAGTAAAATTTATCAATCTTTTTCATGGTTTTTAAAAAAATTCTGTTTAAGAAATGTTCCCATTCTAAAGTCATAAACATATTTTCTAGTGTTTTCTTCTATAAATCTTATTGCGATTACCTTTCACGTTTTAGTTTATGATCAATTCCAAATGGATCATTCGTGTATAGTTATAAGGTAGGCATTAAGATTTATTTTTTACTACATGTGGCCATTCAGTTGATGGAGCATCATATCTTGAATTGACCATTACATTTTCTACTGAATGCTACCTTTCCTTACTTATAACTCTGGTGACTGCAAACTTATAGGCACATTTCTTTTTTGCTGTACTATTCCAATATCCTATTGATTCTCTTGTGCCATTCTCACACTTACTCATTATTGATATATAGTTTACCATATGCCCCGAGCATTGCTTTTTTATTTGTTTAACACAATTGCTCTAGCGATTTATATTCTATTTCATATACATTTTTGAATCCCGATTTAATAGATTGCTTGTATTACATTGAATCTATAGATTAATTTGGGGGACGAAGGAAATTGACATCATTGTATTACTTCCCCTAATAGTGCATAGTCTGTTTAATTATGACTTTAAAAATGCCTCTGCAACGTTTTAAAGATTTCAATATAGTGCTATTGCACATCTTTATTAGGCTTGTTCATATGTAATTTTATATTTATGTTGTTTCCTAAATGATGTTTTAAAATTGCTGCTTAATTTTTTCCTTCTCATTGTTTATTCATAATGTACAGAAATGCAATAGAAATTAAATTGACTTGTTATATTGACCTTGATGTCAAGTCTGCTAAAACCAAAATCATTTATTTGTATATTCTTTCAGCTCTTCTCTTTAAGCAGTTATAATAGCACACATCTGCCTTCTTAGTTGTGACTATTCATATTTTAAATTTCATTTTCTTACTTTTTAACAGCATAAAACATTTAATATAATATTGAATATAAGTTATGTTATGGGGATCTGTACTGTCCCCCAACTTAAGGAAAACATGCAATATTTCATCATTATTTAAAGTATGAACTATTGGTTTCATAGACAGTATTTGTCATAGACAGTATTTGTCTTTGTTCCAAAATATTCATTCTCTTATTTTATTTATTTATTTATTTATTTATTTATTTATTTATTTTTAGTACCAGAGATTGGACCTGGGAGCTCTTAACCACTGAGCTCCATCCCAGCCCTCCCTTTTTTATTTTTATTTTTTTGAGACAGGGTCTTGCTAAATTGCTTAGGTCCTTGCTGTGTTCCAGAGGCTGGCTTTACACTTCTGATTCTCCTGCCTCAGCAGGCAGCTAGGGTTACAGGCATCTGCCATCATGCCCTGCTTCATTTTCATTTTTGAAATAAGAAAATTCTTCACACAGCTGGGATATTTCACATCACAATGTGCTTGTCATTAAAATAAGTGATTTAATAAGAAATTTCTTTCAGGAAAATTTATCAGAACTCTTTTATGAGGATGACACATGCTACAGTAAAATGCCTGAAGATGGGTTCTTCTTTTCAGAGACTGAATTTATGCTTTATTTTAAAAAATTTATTAACACATATTAATTGTACAAATTAATGGGATTCACTGGCATATCCATATATGCACATGGTATGCATTGGTCACGTCCACACCTCTTTCTTTTACCCTTCTCTCTCCTTCTCCCCACCCTCTTCCCAGTCCTGGTAATCACTATTCCACTTTCAGGTTAACCTAATTTTTCCAATTGGTTTCCACATCTGAGAGAGAACATATGAAACTTGCCTTTCTTTGTCTGGTTTATTATTAACATGATGTCCTCCAGTTCCTTCTATTTTGGTACAAATGACAGGATTTCATTCTTCTTTATGACTGAATAATACTCCATTGTATATGCACACCAAGCTTTTTTATCCATTCATCTGTTGACAGACATGTAGGCTGATTGCATTTCCTGCCCATTGATAGTACTGCAACAAACATGGATGTGTAGGCATCTCTCTGTGTGCTGACTTCACTCCCTTTGGATAGACACCCAGGACTGGGATAACCGGATCATTTGGTAGTCCTATTTTAGTTTTTTAAGGGCCTCCCTACTGTTTTCCAAGGTGACTATACTAATTTACATACCTACTGACACTGTATTAGGGTTCCTTTATCTTAACACCCTTGCCAGCATATATATATATATATATATATATATATATATATATATATATGTGTGTGTGTATGTATGTTATCATTTTATTTATATATATATATATTTGTTGTCTGTCTATATTTCTTCTTTTGAGAATCTATGGATTATTTTCAAAAGAATCTATTCAGATCATAGGTGCTATGTATTATTCATTTGGTACTAGGGATTGAACCCTGGAGTGCTTTACCACTGAGCTAACTCCCCAGCACATTTTATGTTTTGTTTTGATAAAGGGCCTCTCTAAGCTGTCAGGGGTGGCGTCAAACTTGCTATCCTCCAACTTTAGCCTCCCTGAGTTGCTGGAATTATGGGTGTACATCACTGTGCCTGGCTTGATCATAGTCACTCCTAGGATATTAGAAGGTTCCATTCTGTTTAAGATTGTTTTTACTCTGAACAATTATTGAATTTAAATTTTTTCTTTGTTTATCAGATGATCACATTTCTTTGTCTCCTTCATTCTGTAAATGTAATGGATAATACCAATTGATTAAATAATATGCTCATGGTTGTGGTTGTATTTTAATATTATTACTGTTTCTCCTTGAAAAGTAATGTCTTTATTTCTGCTTTCTTTTATAGATTCGTTTTTGTCTTTGATTTTTAGTTGTTTTGCTGTATGTGATAGAGTAGTTTTGTTGTTGTTTTACTGAATGGGATTCACAGAGCTTCTTGATTATATGACTTGACCATTGTATCTATTTTAGAAAATTTTTGGACAATGTTATTTCTTTTTTTAAGGGTCAAAACATTTTCTTTTCTTTTCTTTTCTTTTTCTTTTTTAATAAAGTTAAACAATAAAACAAACATTTCAGAAGCTGCCTCCCTATCCCCGCCTCCTGGCCCTAGTCTTGCGCACTGGCTCCCGTTCCTTCTCCACACTCAGAGACACAGGCATCCAACTGAGAAAACGAAACTGCTCCAAGTTCACAGAGACATGATGAAGGAAGGAGATGAATTGTGTCCACATTCAAGGTTGAACTGAGTGAGTCTGCATCTTCTGGGTTTTGGTGGTTGCCCTTCATTAGCCAAACTAAAAGAGAAATTGCCTGGACCTGAAGCTTCAAAGCTGAAGCCTCCAGGACCTCCAAAGAATGCCTTGAAAATATTGTTTCCATCAAAATCACCCTTATCGCTGGGCGAGGTGGCGCACGCCTGTAATCCCAGCACTTGGGAGGCTGAGGCAGGAGGATCGCGAGTTGAAAGCCAGCCTCAGCAACTAAGCGAGGCCCTAAGCAACTCAGTGAGACCCTGTCTCTAAATAAAATACAAAATAGGGCTGGGGATGTGGCTCAGTGGTGGAGTACCCCTGGGTTCAATCCCCAGTACCAAAAAACAAAAACAAAAACAAAAACAAAAAAATCACCCATATCCATGCCCTCTTCATCCGGGTCCTGTCTACTATCATAACGAGCTTTTCCCTTGAGATCAGAGACGATGGTAAAGGCCTCTCCGACATCCGTGAACTTCTCTTCTTTCTGAACCTCAGCACTGGCTCCACTGGGCAGATCTGGATGGTGCTTCAAGGTCCCGTTTCTTATGAGCTTTCTTGCTTTCCTCCTCAGAGGCATTCTTGCCCATTCCCAGAATCTTGTAATGATCTATCCTCTTACTCCTCTTCAGTTGTAGTTGTGCATTTTTTAGGAGCTGTTTGTGTTCTTTTGTTTTCTCCGACTGATAACAGTTTTTCATAGTCCCACCCTGCTTCTTCATACTGCTCTGTGTCCATGTAACACTGAGCTCTTCTCAAGGAGGCTTTTATATATGTGTCATGGAGTTTCACTGCATGTGTGCAGTCTTCTACTGCATCATCGAGTTTCTTAAGCTTGGAATTAACCTACCCCAATTACAGTAGAGTTAGCATTGTTTTTATATTGTTGAGATCTATCCCGGAGCTTCTGTGTACAGTTCATATGCTAGCTAGTAATTTCCTTCTTTAAATGCTTTATTTACATCTTCTTTCTTTGCTTTGAGTGCCATCAAATTTCTGCAAGCAATGCAAACCTTCTTATAGTCAGGAGCCTGTACAAAAAACTGAAGTGCCTTCTCAATACAGTCTTCATCATAAAGGCAAAGACCTCATACATAACAGAGCATCCACATTGGTGGAATCCATTTGTAAATTGTCCTTGACTACAAACTGTGCTTCTGGATATTGACCCAGCATTGCTAAACATTCTGCTTTGAGGATTTTGAAGCAATGGCAAGCAGGGGCAAATTCTAGGGCACAGTCCATGCAAAAACAACCTTCTGAAAATCTTCCTCCTCAAAATCCATTTCTGCTATTTTCTCATATTCCACGCCCACAGTAGCATTCTTGAACTCCTGTTGTGCCTGAGCATGTTTTGTGATCCAGTTCTAGGGCTCTCTGGAAACTACGACAAGCTGCCATGGCATGCCCTAGAGAGAGGTGGCACTTGCCCTCTCGTAGATGTCCCTGGAAAAAACTGTTATCCAACCTCACTGACTGCTGTGCATCTCCAAGAGCTTTCCAGAACCTTCCAAGCATCATCAGTGTGGCTGCTCGATTACCGAAACAGACAGGACACATTTCTATGACTTTTGTGTAATTGTTATAAGCTTCATTGTAATCTTTCTTGGCATAGCATGAATTTCCTTGTTCCTTGAAGCACTGTTTCCCTCTTTGCTTCTTTGGGGTCGAACAGCTCTTATTTGGTTGCCATCATTACCACATTGCATTCCTGGCAGCCTCTGTCTTACAGCCTGGACCAGAGAGCTGGGTGGGAGGCAGGCGGTGAAGAGCACTTGACAATATCATTTCATTATTGCTGTCTATTTCATTATCTCTCTTATCTCCTTTTAGAATTCCTGAAATGTATATGATTTTCATCACACTTTATCTGCTACTGGCATTTATTTCTGTATTTCTCATCCTCTGTTCTCTTTGACTTCAATCTGGATATTTTCTTTCTTTCTTTCTTTTTTTTTTTGCAGTGCTGGGGATTGAACCCAGGGCCTTGTGCTTGGGAGGCAGGCACTCTACCTGCTGAGCTATATCCTCAGTCCCCTGGATATTTTCTTCTAACAAATTTATGCATTTATTTTTTGTCCTTATTTGTCCAATCTATTCTTACACTCACGAAGTTTTTAATTTTAGTAGTTTTTTTCCTTTGCAAGATTCTTCAGTTTAGATTTTATGTGGTTCTCTGATATATATATATATATATATATGTGCAAATAAACATATATATATAATATAAATAAATTGATTGCAATATTACAGTGCTGAGCATTGAACTCAGGACCTTGTACATGTCAAACAAACACTACCGCTGAGCAGCATCTCTAGCCTTTGAAGTTCTTTATTGTATTTCACATTTTGTGTATATTAATTACGATTACTGTAAGGACCCTGTGTGATATTTCCAATTACTGGATAACCAGTAAATTTGTTCTTATTATAGGTGTGTTTTCTTAGGTTTAATCACTTGGTCCTACCTGGCTCAGAGGCAGCCTCAATTCTCAGTGCTGCAAATCAAAAAATGCCCCAGAGGGAAGATATGGAGGGAAACACCTAGCTAAATTCAGTGTTTTCCTTCTCCCCAGGTTTACTACTGAACTCTAAGATGCCTTGATTACTTTCCAAATGTCTGGTGGATTTTTTTCTTTGTTTTTAAAACAAGCTTTTGGGGTTTGTCTTAGCAGGAAGCTTAGTATGACAAAAAATACTTCATCCTTGTCAGAGTTGAAAATCTGCTTCTACTAAATGTTATTCCTTCATGTGTTGTGTGAGAGATATTCCAAGGAAGTGTTGATAAGGTTAGAAGAGAAACGACTATCAAACACATAAGTTCATTGCCTAATGTAGTTGTTGTAAGATTTTTCTGATGTTTCTCTTGGGGGAGAATGTAGATGCATAGTTTCCATTCTATGAAGATATTTTTCCATTTAAATCTGATATTTTTAGGAAAGAGATGTGTATGGATGATGAGTAATCAAAGGGGTGGACTATTTGGGCACATCTTTTTTTAACTTAAGAATCTGGAAATCCTTCAAGTATACAGAAATTCCTTGTGTCATCTTAATAGGTGTTATTACAAGTGGTAAAAATGTCAGGATACAATTTCTCTGCAACTCATGGCAACTGCTATATATGCCCCCACTGTATGCCAGGCAATTTAGTGTTTTTGTTCAATATTTTGAATCTGAAACAAGTCATGACAGGGAAAAAGGGACTCTGGAGTATTCAAACTAATAGCATTTTGGAGTCTATTATATAAGAGAGATCACAGTATCCAATAACAGTGAACTTCCTGTGGCATGATTTTGACTATAGTTCTGGCTGGCATGCTGCCTTTTCCATCTGCCAACTCTCAGAGTTTCACTGGAACCTAATATCAATTCTGTAAGCTATCCAAAATTCTGATTAAAAATTCTCTTCCAGTATAAGTAAATTTGGAATTTTTGTTGTTATTGTTATTTGTTCTCAGAAGTCCTGGCTGTTACAGAATCAGAGAACTAGGATATGCAAATGGCATGTTAAATAGGGTGTGCAATGAGCGTTCTTAAGGCCAGGACAGATATTATTTATCTATCCAACCATCTATCATCATACATAAGTGTCTGTACCTTGTGCCACCAATGTAGAAAGTTATAGAACAATGTAGAACGTGGACATTAGTTCCTTCACCTCTACCCACTACTCATTTTCCTCTTTTAGCTTCCAAAGTCTTTAGATCAGACCATTAAAATGGTCAAGTTTAACAACACTTGCATATTTTCTAATCCTAGTTAAGCTCCTGTGTTGCAACTACCTGTTAATTCTAACAATTTAAAACAAATAAAAAACATATATTTTGTCTTGAAAACATAGTTTACTGTAAATCAAAGAGTCTTGTAATATTATATACCCTTTCATATGGGTCAATATCAAGGTCCCCAGGAATATTTCAAACTTCAGGGTCAACTGTATTACAAATGGAATTGCATCACATTTTATTTATTTTTTATTAGTCCACTAAGACATAATTGGGTCCATTCTAACATATTCATAAATGTATGTAACAAATTCCTCCACTTGAATCCCCAGTAGTTCCCCTATTTCTTTCCTCCTCCCACCCCTGGTCCTCTTCCTATATTCCACTGGTCCTTTCTCTATTTATTTCTAATTGATGCATTATATTATATATAAAAGTAGAATTCATTGTGTTGCATTCATACATGCACATAAATTAATTTGTTCAATTTCAATCCTCAGTTCTTGCCCTTTTCCATTCTTCTTCCCTCTCTCTAAATTCCCTTCCTTTATTCCACGGTCCTCCTTCATATTTTCAGGAGCTCCTCCCTTTTCACTCCTCATTTTTCTCTGGTTTTCACATATGAGAGAAAACATTCAATCCTTGGCTGTCTGAATCTGGATTATTTTACTTAGCATAATGTTCTCCATTTCCATCCATTTGCCAACAAATGATATAGTTTCATTCTTTTTTATGACTAAAACTCCACTGTGTGTATATATCACATTTTCTTTATCCCATTCGTCTGTTGATGGACACAGTCTGGTTTCATAACGTGACTATTGTGAATTGCACTGCTATAAAATCTGTATGTATATATCACTGTAATATGCTGAATTTAGTTTTTTGGGATAAATACCAAGTGACAGGATAGCTGGGTGATATGGTGCTTCCATTCCTGGTCTTTTGAAGAATCTCCAGTCTGCTTTTCAAAGTAGTGATATTAATTTGCAGTCCAAACAAGAGTGCATGAGTATACCTTTTTCCCCACATCTTTATCAGTAATAATTGTTATTTGTATTCATGATTTCTGCCATTCTAACTGAAATGAAATGAAATCTTAGTGTAGTTTTGATTTATATTTCCCTGACTTCTAGGGATGTAGCTTTATAATTCCCATTGGTTTTCTGTAGTGCTTTATTTTAAACATAGTTTCTTAATCGATCTTTATTTCTCCTTTATTTCTCAACTTCTAGAAGCTGTCTATGTTCATTGGGTTGTACCCCCTTCCACACTTCATTTCACCTCTTATTTCTGGAGTCAGGTCTTCTACACTTCACCCCGATCTCTTTATTCTCTTTTATAATGTCCGTTATGTTCATTATGGGCCCATGTGGATAATCCAGGAAAAATCTCCCATCTTGAGATGCTGAACTTAATCACATCAGCAAAATTATCTTTGGCATATAGGCAACATTCAGAGGTGCCAGGGACTGTTTATGGGAGGGCTGTCATTCAGTCAGCCATACCTAACACAGTTTTATTGTTTCTGTGCCTCTCAATTTTGAGATGTATCCTCAAGTAGCTTTATTTTAGATACAGGCGAGGTAAATTTCCTTATTTCTAGCTTTACTAAAAATTCTCTCTCTTGATTGATTTATTGCCCAGATCTAGAAGACTCTACAACAGGAAAGGTTTTGATAATTTTTGACCATGAGATTCTCTAACATCAAGTGCTTCTTTTGAACTTCTCATCCGGTCTGTTTCTTTTCCTGTTGCTAGTAATCTTGTTTGTTTTCTAGAATTCTATTCAACCACCTGTTTATTTTTGGACACTAAACAATGTTCCATGATGTAATCAGGCAATGGTCTTTGCTGCTTTCACCCTGCCAGTCAATGAGGGGAAATAAGTTCTTCAGCTCTGGAAAATATTCATTTTTGTGTCTTTGATAATTTATCTACCTCCATTGTTTTGTTTTTGTTGTGGGTGTATGTTGGAAAAAAGAAGATGATCAAAATATGATTTCATGAATTCACATGGCTTATTACCTGACAAAGAGGATGTTTCTTCGATTGAAGAAAGAGAACCAAAGATACATTCTCTTTGTAATAATGCTTAAAGAAAGGGAGAAAAATCTGAACAAATTTCATAAAGAACACAATTTATAGTTGAAGCATATTCAATACTCAGTAAGGAAGTCTTGAAGTTATAAAACTCTAGTTGCTCAGGCAGGATGGAAGCAGGCCTCTGTGGAGGTCTAATTGAAATTTGGGTACATCTTCATAGGACCAGTTCTCAGAAGTTGGTTTGCCTTGGTGCAGCTCTGTGATGATATATGAGGTTCCTCAGTGCTAGAGAGAGGTGCCAGTACTGTTAGGTGAGGCTCTGGAGATTAGCTTCAAGGCCAACAGGGTGTCACTTTCCATAATCAAGGCTCTCAGCATTTGGAAAAGTAGCTAAAACATGCACCCTGTCATGGCATACGCACTCCATCTTCTCAGAAGTGGCTGACTAGAACAGTAACTAAAATATGAATGGTCTGCTAGAATTTGACATAACATTCCCCAGGGCAGAGAGAGTTCACTTCAAATTCCCCCATATGGGGCTTTGTGATTCTGGAAAGGGGAAGACATGCCGAAACAAAGACATCACAGAGCATCAATGTGTTTGAAACCATTTCAAAGCTACATACAGTCTCTTCCAGAACCTAATAGTAGTCAAAAGTTAGAACTTCCACATTTTTCTTTATATTTCCTATCATCCTTCTTATTTTTGTATTTTTCTCTCTGTTCCACAATATCACCTCAACTTTCTCTTCTAATTCTCTTATTGAAGTTTTGCTTTTGAAATTATATTTCTATTCTCCAGAGTTTTTAATTCATTAATGACAATCTCTTTTCTCATAGCATGATATTCAGATTTTATGGATTCAATATTCTTTGAATCGCTCTGAAAATAGGTATTTGTTTGCTTTTTCACTTTTATAAGGTAGTAACTAACAATGAACAGTCAAATGAATGCAAGGTCACAAGCATTCTTTAAATTACTTTATAGTCTTCTTTAAACTACTTTCAAAGTGGATAAGAAAGCAAAGGGTGGTAGTTAATTTATAGAAAATAAACAGAAGCAAAGGAACTAATTGGAAAATAAGTGAAAAGGAAAGGATTAATGGGACTAACTCTTCACAGGGTCCACTGAGGTTGATGTGAAGCTAGGAATTATGGCTATAGGTGTTGCCACTTGTTGGGGAAGGAAGATTCCTTCAGTACTTTAGGTGCACTAAGGTAACTTCTGACAGGTTACTGACCCCAGTGCCCACATTTACATGGAGTTGATTTGTAGATGAAGCCCCTCTTAATAGGATGGTCATCATAACAGTTCCTGAAAGGACCAATTAGGGACAAAAACTCCACTGAGCAGTGTGAAAGAGGAGTCGAACACCATTGGCAAAGAATGCAGAAGGTCTCCCCAGTTCTGGTAAACATCACACGGTAATAAACTTGGAGACAGCATTGTCTCCTTTGTTGTTCTCTGCTCAGAGATGACCAACTCTGGAGAGTGCTCTCTGCTTGAGCCTCACTTTGCTTTTACTTTACTTTCACTTATAATAAAGTTTACTTTCATGGCTTTTGGTGTCCGACTTTAAATTTTCTTTCATTGGAACACAAGCACTGAGGTTTGGAGTTTTAGCTCCCCACTTTCCTGTGACACTTGTAATTCTCCTCACAGAGTCTGATGCTTATTAGGATATTTAGTCTATTGTTTGTCACCGCGTATGTTGTTTTAATCAGCCTTTTCACTGCTGAGAGTGTGCAAACAAAATACAGGAGAGGCAGTTTCTGAAAGCATACCTTCAGTTAGTTTCTGTTTTCTTCTGCACTTATTCCTTTCATTCTGTCAGTCACATCAGTCTGCCATACCTTTTGAGCCAGCACTTCCTTTGCTCTGCATGACCATTAGTACATGCATGTTCACCTTCTCCCTTTCCTCCAAATATTTCTTGAAAATTGTGGTGTACTGATAATACCAGTACCTTCTCCAAACCCAGCCCCACTTCTGTTCCTTTCATGGTTAGTTTTCTAACATTTATTCTTTTTTAAGTTTATATAGGTGGAGAGTTGGATGAAATGGAAAAGAAACTGTGCTGGAATGCTTGAACTGGGAAAATGCATGTATTCAGGAATAACTTCAAATCTTATTTTCACACTCAAAAAATATTGCTAATAGAAAAATAATAGAATTAGAAGAAACTTTAAGAAAGCAGAAGAGGCATCAAAATGCAGGAAACTTAAAATTATCTTTTCACTTATGAATGTAACCAACCGCCTCTAGTTTTATCAGGAACACTCTGTCCTCTAAGTAAGTGGTCAGTGATAGCTTTGGAAGTATGGGATGAAGATGATTCCCTAGAATAAGGACAGCAACAGCATCTTTAAGAAATATTTTGCACTACAAATCCTTTTGTGTCTTCTATAACCCATTAGAGCTAGATAACTTTTGGATGTATACAATTGCAGAGCTATGGGGAAATTGTGAACAACAAACACTGTATAAAGGGGGTTACAAATCCAGAATGACCTCCTGAAGAGAGAATTATAGTTTTCAAACATTGAAAGGAAGACTACACAGCAATAATAATGAGCAAAGTACTTATAACAATAATGAATGGATCTCAAAACTAAAGTGATAAAAGCCAAACAATGTATTAAATGAGTCCATTTATAGTTCTAGAAAAGTCAAAAACCATTGGAAGAGGAAGAAGGTCAGTAGTTGCCTGGAGCAGGGAGTAGAAACAACAGCAGGTGGAAACTTTGGGGATGATGGACGTGTTCTAAAACTGGATTGCATTGATGGTTGCCCAGCGCTGTAAATATACTAAAACTCATTGAACCATATGCTTATAAAGAGTTAACTTCATGTATTTAGTCTCTCAACAAAGCTGTTAGTAAAACAGTAATTTAACATAATATAAAAAATAGAGAAAGGGAGGGAAAAAAAAATGAAGAGAGTTTTTAACCATTGCTTAGCCCAATCTCCTCACTGCACAGATGAGAAATCCAAAGCTAAGAATGATAAAATGACTTCTCCAGGTAACACATGCACAGAAATAAGGCTGAACTCCACATCTTCTAAGATTATCGCCTGTCCTTATCTTAGCTCCCATCTATTGTATAAAGACCAAACAAATCTTTCTTCAAATAAATTTAGTTCCTTATGAGTAAAGACATTCATTGTTTTTTGTAGTATACGATAATACATATTTTGCTTCTTTCTTGGTTAGGACTTCTAGATTATTTTAAGTCTCAGGGATCAAGCAACTCTACCTTCATGGCATGGCCTTTCTGGTGTCAGCACATCAGGAATGAAGTGTTAATTGTGGGAAAATCATGGAAGGATATTTTGGGTAAAATCAACTTGGTCTCAAGTTCACACAAGTCAAATGTTATAATAATGGATTTGATTTCAATATGGATCAAATATAAAAAACAAAAGGTAAATTAAGTGGGATGGCAAAGAATTGCCAATTGCTCCTATTTAGTCATTTTCAAGGAAAATCCAGCAATCAAGAAAATTCAGAAAATAGATATCCAAAGTGCTTTTGCAGAGGTTTTAAAAGAGTGGATCCCATTATACTTTAATAGCAAGCAGGAAGTTTTACCCCAGCAGTCATTGCATCTTCAAGGACTCAGGGAGAACAAAGACCCAAATCCTGTACTTTGCATGCAAAGTGATTGCACTTTGGAATCGAAGCTGGTTGAGCCAGTTCTAACAACTTCTCTGAAGATCCACATTCCCTCAAGCATGAAATGTGGACAATAATGATTGGGTACTCTTTGGAGAATCCAACACAAGCATCTATTTTAAGACAAAGAGTAATGAGGGGAAGGGAAGGGGAAGGGAAGGGGAAGGACAGTAGAATTAATCAGACTTAACTTTCCTGATCTTGTATTTGAATACATGACCAGGTTAACTCTGTATCATGTACAACAGTAAGAATAGGATCCTAATTAGAATAAATCATACTCCGTGTATGCATAACATGCCTAAGTACATTGCAATGTATATCTAAAAAGCACAAATAAAATAAAAAAAATAAACTACAATGTATGCCATACAGAGGGGAAAAAAACCCTTTGTTTAGATTTTTCTCTATAAGAGATGCTGCTGCAACTGTGGAGCAAAACATCAATGGGAACAGGAAGTTGGACTTGTCCAGGAGGCACAGGTTCTAGTGAGTCAGATAAAGCTGGGATTGAGCCCATGAGCTACGAGACACTGGACATATTATGTAATGTGTTGGTCAGCTTCCCATTACTATAGTGAAAAATCTGAGATAATTATAGAGAGAACAGGGTTATTTTAGGAGATCTCAGTCCATGTTCAATTGCCCTCATTGCTGTCAGGCCCGTGACAAGGCAGCACATCATAGCAGGAATGCATGGTGGAGCAAAACTGCTGAGAGAGGGTGGGGGCAGGCAAAGGAGCTAGAATCCCACTCTCCCCTTCGAGGAACCCTCCATTGTCTAAGGACCTTCTATGGGCCCCACCTTTTATTGGTTCTACCACCTCCTAATAATACTACCTTGGAAACCAGGACTTTACCACATGTGCCTCAGGGGGACATTTAAGATCCAAACTGTGGCAGGCAATCTGTCCGAGTCTGAGTTTCTCCTGTTCCAAAATAATATTCCTTCAGTGCAAGTTTTGGAAAATGAAGTAAAGTCTCTGGCATATGATCTGGATCATAATTAGAAATAAGTAACTATTATGTACTAATTTATTAACTTGAAATTTTGTAATGACAACAATTAATTTACAATGACTTAGCCCACAATAGGAATGAACTGAACTTCTCAGCAAGCACACACATGTGCACACACACTGCCTATACAGGTAATAAGTCTAATGCATTTGAGTGTGTACACATCTGAAAATCTACCAGTAATAAGGTTTTGTGGTTCATTTTGTGTCAGGATTCCACCAAACTAGCCTTTGGTTCTTGATTTACTAGAAAAACACAGAAAATAGAAAAGTTGTTATCATTATGGTTTATGACAAATAAAGAACACAAATTAAAATCTGTGAAGGTGAAATGTGCCTGAGGAAAAGTTCAGAAAAGATAAGGTATGAGTTTCCTCTCTCTCCCAGTGGGATAGTGCAGACAGCGCTGAACTCTCCCAGCAATGGCATGTGACAGCTCACAAAGAATATCACCAACCAGGAACACTTACCTGGGCTTTGGACTCCAGGTTTTAATTGGGGATTGAACATGGAGACAAGGAGCACCTACATGAATGAATTCAGTTCCTCAGTCTCCAACTGGAAGTCAAAACAGATGCAGTGAGACCCAGGGTACCCACCATAAATCATACTGTCAAGGAAAACTTGGGAGTGGCCCAAGGTTCCAGGAATACAAAGAAGCTTGTTATCAGGCAGGATAGGACATTCCAATGGCTTAGAGGTCACTTCCCAAGAACTAGACAAATTTCTTTGGAATGAGCAGACTCATTCCAAACTTCCTAAACTGACCTTTGTTGCATGGTGTATCTCCCTACCTTTGACTTGTGTTCTTCTACAGAAAAAATAATAATTTCTGTCTGATAATCTACATCTTGCCTGGTGTTTGTATAATATATATATATACACATACATACATATATATATTATATAACAAAACATCATCAGTATAAATAGGCCTACAACTTCAGAAAACAGCTTGATTAAGGGATACATTGAAAGAAATAGCTAATATATCTCTATTAAATAAGGTTCTTCAGAGAAGTGGAACAAATAGATGTGTGTGTGTGTGTGTGTGTGTGTGTGTGTAGAGGAAGAAATAGAGAAAGAGAGAGAGAGAGAGAGAGAGAGAGAGAAATTCTCTGTGCAATTATGGAGACTGACAAGTCCCAAAATCTGCAGCATGAATTGCAAGCTGAAACCCAGGAAAGTTAATAGTTTGGTTCAAGTCCAGAAGCAGAGAAAAAATTGATACCTGAGTTCATAGGCCATCAGTCAGGAAGAATTCTCTCTTATTTGGTGTCTTATCAACATTTATATTCTGTTTAGGTTTATTAACTGATTGCATGAGGCCCACCACATTGTGGAGGGCAATTTGCTTTACCTACTCTACCCATGTAAATGTTAATCTCATCAAATAAAGCTTTCACAGAAACACCTAGAAAAATGTTTGACCAAATATCTGAGCCCCAGACAAGTTGACATACAGCAATTCCAAACATTTTCTCTTTTAATACTAATTTGATTATCCATCCTGCATTGATCTACTGCTAAGTATACCTTATGAGAAACATGTACTGAACTATTTAGCATGGAAATTAAATAATGTTAACCCAAATCCAGTTCTTCCTTATTCCATTTTCCATTGATATTTCACCCTGAAGAGATTTTATTTCAATCTCCCAATAAATGTGAACACCAATCTCCACATTATTAAATGATTCATCTACATAAAGCAGTTGGTTCTTTTCGATAATGCCAGTGTTACAGTATATTGCAGAACGGCAGCAGATGAAACCTGAAGAATAAAAGTCAAAAGATACCTCCAAATTATTAGAGACCCATATAGTCATAAAAAATTGGCCTGGTTTATAATCATATCATATTCTCAGAGCAATACCACCTGAATATACTTGATTTCATTTGATCTTGTCAAATTCCTAAAATAGGAACTTGACAGATACATGGCTTCACTTTCAGGCATCTGGTATAGCTGAATCTAGACAATGTTTTCTCTTGCTATTAGCCTTATTTGAGGCCCCAGTGTAATAATGAATCTCCCTCATTTTGTAATCTATTTATTCATTCTTTACACTTCATTTGATATTTATCCTTCTCTTCATTTGTCATTTGTTTCTTCAAAGTCTGATTTTTAACTCAGACTTTTCTATGTCTGGAAGAGATGTTCGTTTCTGCCAACATGCACATACAGATGTCTCACCACAATATCAGTCTAGCAAGTGTCTCCCTCTTGATTAGTTTCTGTTCATATGAGGCAGCGTTGCAAAAAAGGAACTAAGGTTTTCTCAAACAATATGCAAAGTAGCTGAATTCATTGTCAATTTCAGTTTTTCTAGATAAAATAAAAGCACAGTATCCCTTCATCAAGCCCTGAGAAATTCAATACAATTTAAAGATACAGTTAGAGATTTTGGATTAGGAATAATCCCTGCCTCTAATACCCACAGATGCAAATCTGTCCCAAAACCACTGCATTTGATGAAAAATGGAGGTTGATTTGATGTGGAATAGGACTGTATACATACATCTATATCAGCAGTGACCCCTTCTTTCCAAATATTCCCCCAGAAAACTCAAAGAATCTAACTAGAGAACCCTCCGTTATACCTCATCATATTGAAAATGGGCATCCATTCATGGATCCACATAAGCAAGAATTTTACACCCTTATCTTTCCCTTTTAAATAACAAATGTTTCAATTACTCATTCTTATTCTCTATCAAGTCACTACTTTGAGGATAATAAACAATATAATAATCCATTACCCATTGCTGGATGCTCTAGGCTAAAACTATTTTGCTTAGAGAACAGAAAATTCACAGTACAAATGGATATAGTCATTTTTATAGTATTTCAAGTATTTGCATCTACCATAAGGTAAGCAAATCCCAGTCCAGAGTAAGTTTCTACTTCTATCAGTACCCGTTTGTAGCCTTTAAGGCTACTGCCAACGGTTCCTTTTACTCTACTTACCAGCTGTGTATGGAATTTTCTCCCCGAGGAATCTGATCATAGCTATTTTCAGCCTTCTTTGCTTGCAGACAGAACAGTATTTGTTAGTATTTGGGGCCTCAAAGACTGAGAGTAATATATTGACCATCATCCTGTTTCTGCATTGTTTCACCTTCTTTCCCCCATCCACTCTCAAGGGCCAGGTTGACTACCTCCAATGAGTGCACAAAGATGTCCAATTGCTAGTTCTGGTCACTTTTTCAAGCCTGGAAGGTGATTTTTTTTTTATGAGCACTGACATGTCCTATTTTAATGTATCCCTTAAACACCCAAAGTGATTTCCATAGGTTGTGAATCCATATAGGCATCTCTGTAATGATCAACTTTCTAAGTGCTTTTCCAATCACCATTTCATTATGCCATTGGTCACAACATATGAGTCTGTAAGAATCCAAATATAAGAGCTCTTCTCCTTGCTCAATTTTTCTATTAGTTGAGGAAAAGGGTATGCAATTCAGTGTCAGGCTGACTTTTATCTTCCTTTTTCAGTCACAGTTTTCTATCTGTCAGTTATTTTGTGATGACCTTCCAAGCAGGATGCTATCCATGCACATGAAGCTTTCATTCATAAAGCAAACGATTTTTGTTGGTCAATAGAGAGATGTCTATAGGGTACTACAATGTGACCCTATAGTCTGGAAGCTCTTGGGTGGTTTCAAAATGAGTCCTAGGAGAACCAAATTTCCCAAAGAGTATAAAGAGTACTTCCTTGTATCTCTCTGATCACATTTTAGTGTATAAGCCATTTCCATTATGCTATGGAGGTCTCCTGGGTGTTTTCCTTCCTTATACAGTGCTTCTCTGACATCACCCAAGACATTACAAGTGGTTCAGGTCTCGAGGCTGTTTTATGTGAATCAGTAATCATTGTGACCTGTAGAGGAGATAGAAACACCACCATTAAGTCAAACAAAAGTTCATGGATGTATCTGTCACTCCAAGGCACCAGAAAATTTTACAATGATAAAGAAATAGCAAAGTGAGACATGATGTAGTATAGTTTATCAGTCTTATTTACCACCTCCCTGCAGATGTGTTCCACATAGGAATGGAATTCAGATTGTAGAATATTTCCTGATCTAAAAGGGAAGACCAATACTGTGTGGCCTTTTGCCCCAACTGAATGGGCTAGTGCGGACCAAACTGTGACTAATCACAAACCTCATCTGAGAATTGAGGATTGGAATTCAAAGTCATGGGCTTTGGGGAACTCAAAGTGAGAGTCATGTACAGTTGAGGTTAGGGTAATAACACAAGAAGTCAAAGTTTTAAATAAGCTTACAATGATAGAAGAAACCATAAGGCATCAGGGGTAATAAATTACTCAAGAAGATAATGAATCATGTCTTCCAACAGCAGAACCGATGATACCCAGGAAAATTTAAAGGTGCTTTTGAATCCAGATAGTTTGTTCCTCCATGAGGCTCAAAGGGAACATGTCTACTGTTCAAGGGTAATATGAACCCCTTACTTTGTTTTGCCTTAATCTGAATCTGTTGTTATTATTTAACAATAGAAGATATTAAGTAGGAATAAAATCTGTCCCTAGTAGTAATTACAAAAGAAAATGTTTCTGCAAAAATAAACATTTGATAACATTTTAAATCATGGATTAGTTGAGGGAAATGAGTCTGCCTATCCTCAAAAGACTGGTATAGTGTGGGTTAAAGCTTTTAAAAAAAATTAACAATAATCTCTCATTTTTAGACAATGTTCTCACGGAATTTCAAGTTTTGAAACACCTAGAGGTAACAACCACAAAGTGACCTCTTGGCCTTGAATAAAGTAAGTTGAGAAAAAGAAAAATCTATTCCTGGCTTAGAAGTCTGGAAGCAGACAAGAAAAAGTATGAGAATTACATATACTGATTGAGAAATTACAGCTATGAATCTAGTATCACTTGCCTAATTTTGAGTTTGTGCATAAGCAAAACCTAAGTCAAGAATAGAGGACACAATAGAGGACACAGAGATAAACCCACATAAATACAGGTATCTCATACTTGACAAAGGAGCCAAAAACATGCAATGGAGAAAAGACAGCCTCTTCAACAAATGGTGCTGGCAAAACTGGAAATTCATATGCAGCAAAATGAAACTAAACCCATATCTCTTACCCTGCACAAAACTCAACTCAAAATGGATGAAGGACCTAGGAATTAGACCAGAGACCCTGCACCTAATAGAAGAGAAAATAGGTCCAAATCTCCATCATGTTGGCCTAGGACCAGATTTCCTTAACATGACTCCCAAAGCGCAAGAAATAAAAGCAGGAATCAATGACTGGGATAGAGTCAAACAAAAAACCTTCTTCTCAGCAAAGGAAACCATCAGCAATGTGAAGAGAGAGCCTTCAGAGTGGGAGAAAATCTTTGCCACACACACTTCAGATAGAGCACTAATCTCCAGAATCTACAAAGTACTCAAAAATCTTTACACCAAGAACACTAATAACCCAATCAATAAATGGGCCAAGGAAATGAACAGACATTTTATAGAAGAAGATCTACAAACAATCTACAAACAATGAAAAAATGTTCAACATCTCTAGTTATAAGAGAAATGCAAATCAAAACCACCTTAAGATTTCATCTTACCCCAATTAGAATGTCTTTTATTAAGAACACAGGCAACAACAGGTGTTGGCAAGGATGTGGGGAAAAGGGTACACTCATACATTGCTGGTGGGAGTGCAAGTTGGTTCAGCCACTCTGGAAAGCAGTGTGGAGGTTCCTTAGAAAACTTGGAATGGATTCACCATTTGACCCAGCTATCCCACTCCTTGGCCTATGCCCAAAGGACTTAAAATCAGCATACTACACTGATGCAGCCACATCAATGTTCATAGCTGCTCAATAGCTAGAGTGTGGAACCAACCTAGGTGCCCTTCAATAGATGAATGGATAAAGAAACTGTGGTATATATACACAATGGAATATTATTCAGCCATAAAGAAGAATAAAATTATGGCATTTGTAGGTAAATGGATGATGTTGGAGCTTGTCATGCTAAGTGAGATTAGCCAATCCCCAAAATCCAAAGGCCAA